>JAYMFT010313602.1:0-10087 GCA_038088735.1 Panulirus argus | reverse complement strand
TTCGATAGAAAGATAGGAAGAAATTGGGTCTTGGAGGCATTAAACTTAACTAGATTTTGTGTACCCCACTGAGATATTCTGTCAAAGTCTGAGTTCATTGTGCAAGCTGTGACAAGGTGAGACGCAGGTCGAGTGAAAGAAGAGGGAGCAGAACAGAAAGATGTGGATGAATGCAGTGTTGAGTCATCAGCGCAAGAGTGCACTGGGTCACCTGTGGAAGAGAGAAACTCGCTGAAGAAAAGGAGAAAAAGTGCTGGCGACAGCACAGACCCCTGTGGGACACCGCAGTTGATGGAGAAAAGGGGGGAGGCTGATCCATCAACAACCACAGAGATAGACTGGGGTGGTGTGCAAAGGGAGAGAGTCAGGAAGAGTGGTTTGGTGGAGAGAGGTGGTGAAAGCCTTGCGGGGTTACAGTACACAAGAACGCATCTTCCACAGAACACATAATGCCGATACTAACAATGTTGATATATATATGTCTGTAATGAAAAGTGTCTCTGATCCACCATTTGATCCTGTTATCCTTAAACCTTGTTCTTTTATACCTTTTGAAATTAAGGCTGGATTTAGCGTCACTTATATCTCTATATCATATATATAAGTTATCTTCCTGAGTGTCTTTTACTGAGCACATATCTCTCTTTTTCATCCTTGACTCTGAATTTTAATGTAGGGGTATAATTATAAGGTAAGGGTCCATAGATTTCTACTCATGCTGTGTAAATCCCAGAGAATCTTTCACAGTAATGACCTAAGTACATCATGACTCTAAAACATTATTTAGATATTCTTACCCATTAAAACATGATTCAGTTCAGTGAAGTCTCCCGTATGAGTCTTTTTTCTAAACTGTTTTTTCTTTTTGTGCTCCCATTTGCCAAACAAGCAAACGTAAGAACGGCATGGCCACTCTCCCTGACTGGTTTATGTCTTTATTCTTATCCTCAATTTTCAGGATACATTGTGTATAGATAAGTTCTTATGAAGATGATAATGATGACTTGTGAATATGTGTAAAGGGATTATTTTGTTTTACTTTTGTACAACCTTTGTCATTATGACGAAACTCACCGATGAGCAAACGGGAAATTTCCTTTATGATATTAGCACATCTTTAGCTTTCTTCTAATGAGCGTTTGAATATAAATTTCACACAGGAATATGGAGCGGACGCGCACTTTCACTCGAACAACTCTGGATGAACGATTGAATCTTGTATGGATGTGGTTGTGTGGTGCCCCTACCCATGCAATAGCACAAGAGTTGGGTATCAGTGTCTGTACTGTGTGCCGTTGGATAAGACGCTGGAAACATGAAGGAAATGTTGACAGAAGACGTAGAGGACGGAAGCAACGTACAGATCTTAAAGAAAATACAGCATATACGCATAATATGGGTTACCACATTCCTCTTAACCAGGTGAATTCTGCTATTACTTCAATGTTTTAACATAAAAGAGAAGATACATATATAAAAATGTCTTCTTATTTTCCAGAACCGATAATATAACTATTTGTCATAAGTGATGTTAAGGTACTGAAAAACAATCTTAGACTGGTAATGAGCGATCATGCACATAAGTAGGGCGACGAGTCTGAATCCTGGAACCGCCCAGGCGAAAATATGAATCCCAGGAACCTGATCGCCCTCTGACTTCGAAGTTCCCACCCACTGCAGCTCAGAATCTCCCGACAACCATCACGGAAGGCGCTACCAAGAGTTTGTGCTTTTTTTTGTTAAACGCTTGGCTTACATGGCACAAATACATTGATAATAAAACGTATAATCAGATACTCATTAATCATATGAAATGTTTCTTGGTCAAACTTTATCACAGATAAAGCCAGAACACTAGCTTGAGTGACTGTTGTGGTGCAGGAGTGGGAAGAGAGGGGCAGAGGAGGAATGGTAAGGGGAGAAAATGAGGAGAGGGAGGTATATGGGTCTTGTGACCGGGGGGAGGAACAGATGATGGGGTAAGTTGAGTGGGGAAGTGGGTGGTGTAGGATCAGTCAAGTGAGGAACCTTATGGAGACCGATGACGTATTAAGAGAAAGCAAGGAGGAATATAGATGAAGGAAGGATGATGAGCGTGAATGAGATAAACAAAAACTGGAAAGTATTGAAGGTGAATGTACGCAAAAGAAAAGTATAGGAGGAGAGACGAAGAGAGAGTGATCAAGGAGAAAAGGGAAAGACGAAAAGAAGGAGAATGTGAGAAGGAAAGAAAAGGTTAGGTTCGGGAGGAGAATAAAGAAATTAGTGATGAGTGAGGTAGGGTGTAGAGAAGAGAAATTTTGGGGAGTTGGGGGATGAACTTGGAAAGCTTTGAGGAAGGAGGAGGCGGTGGGGGTGTGAGGACGTACATAAGGGAAGGTGGGGAGGAACAGAGGAATATTACGGCCTGTAGAAGGGATTACATTTTATTCGTTCTGGGTATTCCATTGTAAGCTACCCGTAACAGATGTTGATCTATCATACCCTCTCTGTAAAAATTCTAAGTGCAAATACGTGTTTCTATTTTGGAAACTAATAAATTCTATGATTCATAAATAGATTGGTCATAATACGTCACTTGATGTCACTATTATTGTCATTTTTAATTATCTGATGAAAAGACATACAAGATAGTTATATTTATCTATTAACACTTTACAACCTGGGGAGCTGCTAAAAAAACAAGGAGAAACACGCTGCTGACACTGGGTGGTCATTGTACAGAGGGTGATTACGTATTGCTGCCAGAGGTGGTTTAGTTATTGGGCAGTTAAGTCTTCCTTATTATTTCTGTATTGCAACAAATAGAATTATTATTATATATCTCACACAAATAGCAATTAGTAGAAGTTTACTTTCACTGGCCGAATTCAAGCTAAAGAAGAGGTAAATGCCAGTTAGAGTATGGGAACGAGGAGTTACGCAGTTCCAATGATGATTCGTTGTACCTTACAAAGCTTTAAGATAGGGAAACAATATGGGTATCAAATTCTCAGTTGCAGCGTACATTAATGCTACGGAGTGCGAGGTCTCGCCTGTGATTGTTCATGATGAGCGGTTGCGTAGGGAACCCCATAGATCGTGCTACAGTCGGTGTTCAGTACAGTTCGATAAGGCTTCCATCAAGCTTTAGCAGGACTTATGTCCGCGACTACAAACGTAAGTATATCAATAAAATTTTCCGATTTGTAAATTACAAACGACGTGAACTGGGCTTGAAGTAACATTATGAATAGTGATGTTAGGGACTTCAAGATCGAGACATCAAACTATATCATAATGAAAATCATATAATTTTTGAGAAGGAAGCTAAAGCGAGATTTCACTTGTGAAGCAATGGCATAGCTGTGTACATATCTATCTATCTGACTGCGACTGAAATTGATGACTCCGAAACTTCCTTACAGATGAAATATTGGGTATGACTAAAGAGCACAATCTAAACACTTTTCAGATGCAGTGCTTCCAAGACAATACTTTTCTTAGCTTTTATATAATGAACTACGTGCTTTACGTCACACGTCATTAAGATACAGGCCACCACTAAATGAGGGCCTGGAGATGGGAGGACAGTGTTGGGGGTGGGGGTTTCAAGAGCGGAGGGTCGTGCGGTGGGTGGAGCGCCAGGGAAGGGGAGGTCAGCGCAAGAAGGCGAGGGTCCAGCAGGGGAGAGGTCGTGCAGGGATGAGAGGTCATACGAAGGGTAGTCCGTGCTGGAAATGAGGGGAGGGCCATGCGGCAGGTTGGGGTCTGTGGAAGGAAAGGCCGTTTAGGAACTAGGGGGACCTAGTAGAAGAAAGGACAGTGCAATAAGTGGGGGTACAGTTGAGGGAGGGCCGTGTAGTGGGTAGAGGTCAGAATAGGGAAGTTCCGTGTTGGGGACTGGAATTAGGGGGAGGGAAGACAGTGCAGAAGGTGGGGACGGGTAATGGTATGGCAGCTCAGGGGGTGGTAGTCAGGAAAAGGGAGGGTTGTGAGTGAGAATGAGGTCGCGAGAGGGTAGAGCCATGTAGGAGGTGGGAGCTAGAGGAGAAGACCGTGTGGGAGGTGGAGTTGAGGAAGCAGAGGGCCGTGCAGGGAGGTGATCATATAATGGAGGAAGTAATATAGATTTGCGTAGAAAAAGTATACGTCATATGCCAGTATGAAACGTCTATGGCTGAAAATAGCAAAAGAAACCCTGAATATTCAGCTCTCATATATTTGCTGAAGGAAGGGAGTCTTTACCCAGTGAAATGGTAAATCAAGTACGGAAGACGCGAACTGGGTCCAAGATGATACAGCCATAAGACAAATCTCATTTCTCTCTTACTTTATCTGCATTTAACATTGAAAACATCAGTTCCACTTACAACGATGGATCAGAAAATGTTTACACATTATAATGAAATACACGTTCAAGACATACTATGCAATCAGTGGAATGAAATTAAACAAAACTGTAAACCCAGAAAAGGTAAATATGAGATATATAAGTTCTTGACTGTTCGTTTTGAATATCTACTTGCTAGATGGAAAGTCCCAGAGAACTGGAAGTTTCCCAACGTTTCCCAACGATACCAAAAGGTGGCTATAAGTCCCTTCTTGGAACTTATGTCCCATTACACTGGTCAACAAAGATTTTGTCCTATGGAAAAACTATCTGTGCCTTATGTATTTTTGCACGCTGAATCCAAATATGTTTTTGAAATTTTTTATATCACCCATAGCTTATTTGTTCCAGCATACTCGCATATCACTGCGTAGAGTACATATGTATCAACGCTCTACGGAGCATTTGAAACAAAAAAGTTTAACAAACAGAACTATTTTCATTGTTTGTGAAGTGCAATTGCTTCTTTTTTAAAGCACAAGCCTAGATAAATCAGTCACCATAGGCCTGCAGAAACACGACTGGAAATGTTAGGACATTCAAACAGTGCCCACTCCCGAGTAGCAGTTCTCTGTCAGTTGCAGGCTAGAACTCATGTGTAAACAGTGTCTTTTCCACTCTGTTGACAGATTGAGCATTAATGTATTCAAGTGTTGTGCTGATACCCCATCCACCATTATAATGCCGAGAAACTGTATAAATAGTCCGAATTCTTCCTGCTACATCTGCGGTGAATTGATATTCATATCGCAAAAACGTTCTTTCACATTCCCTCATTTTGAAATGCTCTGAGCATTACTTTGGTTGTAAAGTGGGTGACTAGGATAAAAGTTGGTCTCCCATATTTGTTGCGTCACATGTGTTAGGCTTCCCATAGCATGGGTAAAAGGTTCACGTCGTATGCCTTTTGTCATTCCCATGGTTTAAAGAAAAACCAAAGATCACTCTTCGGATTGCTACTTCTGCCCGACAAATATGAATGGTATAACATCAAAATCTATGCTTACTGTTAAATATCCTAATCTACCATCTGCTATGAGGCCAGTACCTCACTGTCAGGAATTGCCTGTGCCAGAGCCTCCAAGAAACATGACAATGAGTGACGATGAGTCTGGTGATGAGAAAGTAGACCAAGTAGAGGACGATATGATTCCAGCATCTGAAGCAAGCTGTTCTTCAAGTGAACCACATTTGCTGAGTCAAGATCTTATTGCTCTCGTTTGCTATCTAAATTTGTCTAAGAAGCAAGTCGAACTTTTGGGTTCTAGGTTAAATGGCTGGAATCTTCTTCAGAATGAAGCAAAAGTTCGTTTTTTATCGTGATCTCCATGTTGTTTTCAAAGAATTTTTCTCCCCAGGAGAGGGTCTGGTGTTTTGCAATGATCTTCGTTCTGTTATGGAGGCACTTGGGTACGAATATAACACATTTAAGTGGCGCTTGTTTATTGACTCTAATGGAAATAAGTTTCCCTCCCCTCCTCTGGCTCACGCAGCTAACGTGAAGGGATCGTATGATAACATGAGGCTTCTTTTGGAAAAAATTAAGTCTGGGGACTTTAAGTGGAAAATATGTGTGTTGAACTAAAGGTTGTGGCACTTTTACTCGGAATGCAATTTGGTTACAAGAAGTTCTGTTGTTTCCTCTGTGAGTGGGACAACCGATACAAGAAAAGAAACATTATGTAAAGAAAGTATGGCCAAAACGAAAATCACCGACCCCAATGAAGAAGAATATCATCCATTCTTCTCTTGTTGATCTTGAGAAAATTTATCCGTCTCCTTTGCACATTCGTATCGGGTTGATGAACTTCGTCAAAGGCATAGGTAGAATAGGCAACGGAATTGCATGTTTGAGGATTAAATTCCCCAGAATCAGTGATGCAATAATCAAGGAGGGTATTTTTTGTGGGACTACAGATCAGGGAACTGCTTCGAGATGAAAAGTTCGATGAAGAGCTAAAGGAAGCTGAAAAAACTGCATGACTGTCATTTGAGAGATTTTGCAAAGATTTTTGGGGGAATCAAGGATCAGAAAACTGCTGTGAAGCAAAAGATCTATTGACTTCATACTAAGCTCTGGGGTGCAATATGAGTCTAAGAATCCACTTTTTAGACTCCCACTTAGACTTTTTCCCGTAAAATCTTGGGGCAGTCAGTGATGAGAACGGTGAAGGATTTCTCCAAGACATTTTGGGCATAGAAAAGCGTTACCAAGGAAAGTGGAGCCCCTCTGTGTTGGCAAATTACTACTGAACACTAAGGAAAGATTTTCCTGAGGCCAAATAAGCCGAAAATTGTATTACTTCTGCATTTTAGATGTAAGTTTTTAAGCGTAATACCAGCCTTATTCACGAATGAGTAATATAAATCTATATAAAATATGATTAACCCTTCACTTAAAATCAAAGCGTAATAGAAAAGTCTCAAAAAAAAAAAAAAACAGATTCGCATTCAGCGTAAAAAGTACCATAAGGTTCACCAATTTTAGTTTGTGGGACAAATTAAAATTAAAATTTTGTTGACCAGTGATTTCCCCAACTGTGGTTGGTGATCGTTTGGACACCATTTGAGAAAAGATCTTAAAACATTAGAAGGACCACCACTTAACCAAAGATTTTCAACGGCAATTTTCACTTCTAACAAATCTTTTTTATTCTTTATATTAGGTCATCAGCAGGGATGATAAGAGCAATTATTATTATTATTTGAGATTTCCAGAAAGCATTTGACAAAGTCCTGCAGCGAATGTTGCTTGCAAAAGTCGTCACATGGTATAGATGGAGTTGTTTATCGGTGTTTAAGAAACAGGTTGAGTGGCTAAAATAAAAAGAGTAATGATAAACAGTTAAGCCTCAGAATGGTTGTCCGTAATGGACAGTGTTGTAAGATATGAAAATTCGTAGATGATGCTAAACTGGCAAATAAACCTAGAACAGAAAATGAACGCATACAGCTACAAACTGATGTTTACAAACTAATGATATGATCTGACATATGGTAGAGGAATTTAGAAATTGATCAATGTGGAATTTTACCCAGCGGCAGTATAATGAGAAGGAAAGCAGTAGTATAGATTCTGATGAGTTACAAAAGATACATGGGAAAAAAGACATGTGTGATAATCTCTAACGACCTGAAGGCAAGTAAGCAGAGTATGTAAGCAGAAAAATGTGAACAAATTTCAGTTATTCATTGTTGAAACATACCAATTTACGTCTAAGAAACAAATATCTCCTCTTTGCAATTGCAGTGGTGAACCCCCACTTTGAATATTATGCTCAGTTTTGGTCATCCTAATTTGACGTAAACATAAACTGAATGGAGAGTTACCGGACTGAGAAACAAATCCTATGAGAGCCCGTTAGACGACTTATATTATCTCAGGTAAGAGATGGTTACGAGGTGGTATGATATAGGTATTCAATATTATCTAAAGCATTGATAATCTCGATTTAAGAAGTTCATTACTGTCAGATTTCCCTGAATCATTTCCTGTTAATGTGCACAAACTATTTAGAGTGGTTGAAAGCAAATGAAAACATACATTTAAAAGTATGCGTGACAAGAACTTCGCTTCAGTTTTCCGACTGACATCTTATGTTTTTCTGCTCCTATCATAATGATTTCTATATTTTTGATCTCTTCCATCATTACAAACAGCCTTGAATGGAATGAGTGAGCTACATATTCCTCCTAAACAATGCGCACAGTTTCAGTTTATCAACCCATGATCTAACTTTCTTTCTCAGGATTATATCTATTTCAAGAGATTAATTTCATGTAATAGCTATCTTCCACTTTCATTTATGATCTCTATTGCCATGAATGTAAGTCATCTTGTAGAAATTACACTTTCCATACTACGATTGCTAGTCTTACTCTCTGTCTCATCAAAATGGTACCACCTGACAGGTCCTGCCATCTTTTCATTACAAGTATCATACACCTACTCAAACCTCAGTTATTTTCTTTATTTAAGCTCTCTTGCCATCTTCTGCCTCCATTATCATGTTTTTATGTATTCCCTGGCATAATGGAGTGCGAAGAATCTCCGGGTTTCAGCCTGACTCAGACAGTAGTAGTACCGGCCCCTCCCACGACCTCTCCATCTGTGATAAACCTGCCTCTTTTTCTACTTACTGTACCAACTTCCGTGGTCTCTCTAGTAACCTCTCTTCTGTTGAATATTTCTCTAATGATGTTCTTAATACCACTCTTTCGTATCCAACTATAATCTCCACTTACGATTCCGTTTCAAGAGTGGTGTCCGTGTTTATTCCAACATCAACACTACTGTTGCACGTCTCGAGGGCCTTGAATCCCCAAACTTTGATGTCATGTGCCTCAAGGTCTGTCTTCCACTTAATTATCATGTTGAAGGCTCCAGTCACGGACAAAAGTCCACACCAAGGACTGGTCTCAATTGAAATAAAGGGAATTAAGAAACATAAAAAAGAAAAGACAAGGGAAAGTATATACGAATTTTTGAGAAAGTGAAAGATCTGTCTTTTTTAATGTGCTAGGTCATATTTACTAGGAAAGACAAGAGAAGTTAGATAGTTCCAAAGCTTCGACGTGTAGGGAAAGAAGGAGGTATCAAAACGGCCCATCCTTGAGTTGTCGATGGCCACACAATAATTATCTGACGCAGCAGCTTGCCGAGTATTGCATGGTCTAGCTAGTGGTGGCGGCACACAAGCAGCCAACTCTCGGGAGCAAAAAAACAAAGTAATCCCTATAGAAGAGGGTAAATAAACCAACACTGCGGCTGAGGAAGCTGTATCAAGACGAGATGCTGATCGAGTTAGAGAAAAAGGAGCAGAAATTAAGGATGTGGATGAATGCAACGCTGAGTCGTCAGCGAATGAGTGCGTTAGATTAATTCTGGAGAAGAGGAACTCGTTGAAAAAAAAGGAGAAAAAGTGTAAGAGACAGGGCAGAACCTTGAGGGACACCGTGACTGATCAGCCGAAGGGGTAGATAGATATGAGGGAGCAAAGTGAGGGAGAGAAGCTAAAAGTGGGGAGCTTAGAGATGGTAGTAGGTTGTTGACAACAGCTGCCCATGGTGGTACCACCGTCCTGACTGAGGAGCGTTAAAGTGGTGCTCGGAACCATCCTAAACTCTCCATGTCAGGATTGCTGGTCTTACTTCCTGTCTCATCAAAACGGGACTACCGAGCTAGTCCTGCCATCTTCTTACAAGCACCACACACCTATTCATACCTTCCTTGTTATTATTTCTTTTTTTACATAAGTACTCTTGCCAATTCCTATCCGCTCTAGCATTTATAAGCTCATGATGACAGTGTCCGTCCAATCTGTGGCCCCTAGGTCCCGGCATCATGAGGCGCTAAGAATCTCCAGTTTTCAGCCTGACTCTACTGCCGATGAGAAGGAGGGCTCTAGCAGTAATAGTACCGGCCCCTCCCATGACTTTCCCTTCTCTGTGAGACCTTCCTCTTTTTCTGTTCTCTATCCCAACATTCGTGGTCTCTCTAGTAACCTCTCTTCAGTTGAACACCATCTGTTTAATACCTCTCTTAATATCTTACTTTGTCTGAGACACAGTTGTGTAATGATATTCTCACAAGTCCCTTTTTCATATCTAACTATAATCTCCACTCGCGTTTCCGTTCCAAAGGTGGTGTTTGTGCTTATTCCAACATAAACACACCTGTTGCACGCCTCAAGGACCTTGAATCCCCAAACTTTG
>JAYMFT010313591.1:0-10087 GCA_038088735.1 Panulirus argus | reverse complement strand
ACTCCTGACTTTACTCCCAAGACGTTTCCAAACCATTCTTCCCCTTTTCCCTTGAGCTTCGTTTCACTCAGAGCCAACCATATATATATATATATATATATATATATATATATAGGATAGGGGAGAAAGAATACTTCTCACGTATTTCCTGCGTGTCGTAAAAGGCGACTAAAAGGGGAGGGAGCGGGGGCTGGAAATCCTCCCTTCCTGTTTTCACTTTTCCAAAAGAAGGAACAGAGAAGGGGGCTAAGTGGGGATTTTCTTTTTTTTTCTTCTAAGGCTCAGTCCTCTGTTCTTAATGCTACCTCGCTAATGCAGGAAATGGCGAATATGAATTTTTTTTTTTTTCATACATATTCGCCTTTTCCCGCATTAGTGAGGTAGGATTAAGAACAGAGAACTGAGCCTTAGAGGAAAAATCCTCACGTGGCCCCTTCTCTGTTCCTATTTTGGAAAAGCAGAAACTGAAGGGGAGGATTTCCAGCCCCCTGCTCCCTCCCTTTTTAGTTGCCTTTTACGACACGCAGGGAATATGTGGGAAGTATTCTTTCTCCCCTATCCCCAGGGATAACATGCACAGTCCATTTACACCTTTTCATTAATTCATATGGGTTTATGTTTGGAATAATACAATCATCATTAGGCTGGCAGCTTGGCAGTGTGAAGTTGCCAGCACCGTACAAGAAGCGTATAAACAAATGGTGTGGGTGTGCAGCTTCCTGCACTGCAGTCCTTAGTGTGTGGATACAATTTAGAGTCTCAGAGAGCTATAGCATTTTGTGCTGCAGTATACTGCATATTGCACATGTTTTGCCCATTGCATCATGCTACTTAAGCATCTTTTAAGCTCTCCTGGTATCAAAGATGATAAGAAGTGTAAGGCCATCACTACCGAGGTTAAGGTGGATGTGCTGAAATGTTATGAGCTACATGAATGAACAGCTGTAGATAGTAGTAGTAGTTGGTTGGCAGCCTCTGATTAGGAAGGTATGTTACCGTTACTACTTGCCTGGTATCAGGAGGGTTAGTGATGGCTGAGTATTGACCCTACACTTCAGTGGTTGTCAAGTTACACTCCTCTGACCCAGGTAGCTGTCTTTTCTTTCTCCTTCAGCCACAGGGGGACTGCTGACATCCTGTCCACAAACCTACAATCCCTCCTCGTCACACATAACACTTTGACAGCACTTAACTCACACAACTCATTCTTCACCACTCTAGATTTTTCCTGTGGTGAGCACTATGTGCTGGCCTTACCTTTTGGCAAAATGGTAGGAGGAATAGATAGTAGGTAGGAACATTAGACAGGAGTAGTTGGTAGGAGTAGTAATAGGTTGCAATCCTCTCACCCAGGTAGTTATCTTTTCTTTCTGCCTTACCTACGTGTGAACTACTGGCATTCTGTCCACAAACATAGTCTCTTCTTGTCATACATAACATTTGACAACACTAAATTCACATAGCTTGTTCTTCTTAACTAGAGATTTTCCTGCAGTTAGCACTGTCTGCTAGCCCTGCCTTTTGGCAAGATGGTAGGAGAAATAGATAGAAGCAGTAAATAGGAACATTAGGAGCATTAGGTAGAAACATTAGGTAGAGGTAGTGGGTAGGAACATTAGGTAGGAGCATTTGGTGGAAGTAGTCAGTAGCAACATTAGGCAGTACCCTCTGCAAAATAGCAACTGAGTTGCCCTCTGCTAGAGGCCTGTTGAGGGTGAAGCTTAGTGCTAAATGCTAAGAAGCAGCACTGGAGTTCACTAGTTATGGAGACTCTGTTGTTGTGGCCACCCCCTTGAGGGAGTTCCATATGGGAACATGCATCAGAGATATAGATAGATAGATAGATAGATAGACAGCTAATATTAAGCATGCCCTCGGACTTAGTGAATCTACTTTAAAGACTGTTTGTGATGGTGTAGAGAAGATCAGGGATTATCAAGAGTGGAACATTAATCAGAGCATCTAAAACTTCATTTACCCAAAGTTTTATGATGGACAGAATGGGACAAATATTAAGCACATGGACTAAACACCAAACTTATTGAACTGTTCCTATCAGCATGCTTGTGATACAAGCAAGGGCCAGAGTATATATGATGACTTGGCAACAGAATAAAGAGCAGCAAATTTTAGGAAATGCTACAATTACCACAAAATCAAGGCTGAGGTTGCTTCTGTTGATTTTGTTGCAACTGAAAATTTCCCAGGAACCCTTAAGACCATTATCAAGGAGGGCAGTTATTCTTCTAAGCAGATTTTTAATGTGGACAAGACTGGACTATTGTGGAAGAGAATGCCTTTGAAAATATATATTTCCCGTGAAGAGAAGACTGCACAGGATTCAAAGCTACCAAGGATTACCTCAATCTGTTGTGAGGGGGGGCAACATCAAAGGTGACTGCAAGCTTAAACCATTAATGGTTTATCAGTTGGAAGACCCCAAGACTCTTAAGGGATATATGAAGTACTTTATGCATATGTTATTATTTTGATCTGAAAGGGTGGATAACAAAGTTTTCTGTGATTATTTTGCTATATAGCTCCTTTTAGGGTTGAAGTACTGTGCAAAGGGGAATGCACTAATAACCACTAATACCCTGATCAACAGTACCCCGTAGAGCATTGTTTCATTACATTGTTTATGCTTGCATCTAGGAGCTCTAGCTTTACTTAAAAGGAGTTATGAAAATCCATAAAAGAACCCAAAATTCATGCGTTCAAGCACCCACAACATGCTGAGAGCAGCTCCCTTTGTTTATACTGATTAGGCCAATCATAACTCTTAACACACGTATGCTTACATCATATCAGCACTGAGTGCTCTTCTCTTTCTGTCCACAAACATACAATCTCCTCCTGTAATTATAACACTTGACAACACTTAACTCACGCAGCTCATTCTTAGTAACTGTAGATTTTCCTGTGGTTATCACTGTGTGCTAGCCCTGCCTCTTGGCAAAATGGTAGGAGCACTAGATAGAAGTAG
Source organism: Panulirus argus (assembly GCA_038088735.1). Taxonomy (NCBI): domain Eukaryota; kingdom Metazoa; phylum Arthropoda; class Malacostraca; order Decapoda; family Palinuridae; genus Panulirus; species Panulirus argus. The sequence goes on along the minus strand of JAYMFT010313591.1, from coordinate 7,101 downwards.
TAGGTAGGAACATTTAGGCAGGAGCATTAGGTAGAAACATTAGGTAGAGGTAGTCATTAGGAACATTAGGTAGGAGCCTATGCAAACACTGCACTAGACTTGCCCTCTGCCAGTGGCCTGTTAGGTTGAGGCACTAAAGGCTAAGAAGCAGCACTAGAGTTCTTTAGTTATGGAGGATACTCTGTTATCTTGGCCACTCCTTTGAGGGAGTTACAATTGGAACAGACTTCAGAGATATAGATAGATAGTGCTTTTCACTGTTATTACAGTACATATTTTGCTGCACTTATACAATACACACATTCTTTCTGACTCACCAATTTTTTTATATTATTGTCAGTATTTTTTCATCCAACATGTCTGGAAGATGGCCTGCAAAGTTCTAGTGTTTCTAATGCCTCTCCTTGAATGTAAAATTACAAATGTTGAGGCAGATGAAAGCTGGTAAGCATCAGTCCAGTGTTGATGATGCTTTCAAATTGGCTACTTCAACATTTAGAACCATTTTTGATAATGCAGACAAGATGAAAGCTTCTGCCACGACAAACATGACATTAACAGCTATGAAGGTGACTCGTTCAGGAGCATTTTATTAGAAATAATAGAAGGTATGCTAATTGAAGCTAGGCTAAGCAGCAGGTGCAGGAGTTAGGCTGGCCATCAGCTGTTGTGCGGAGTGCTTGGCAACACATCTGGCATGTGTTACCACACTTCTCTGCTTTCTCACTCTATAATTTAAAATGTTATGTAACAATGTTGAAAGGTTACATTGTTGCTCATTTAAACTTACACTCAATGTTGTGGGTAGATAGTAGCTGTTCAGTGCCATCTGACAGTGCTGTGGCCAGTGTTACCAAAGAAACCACCTCCTCATGTCATACTACAGTCTCTCTCGCTACCACCACTAACTCATCATCACCACTACCTTTATTATCACCACCTAAATCATAATTTCATTGATGAAGAGATGGATTATGCTCATCCAGAGCAGATCCATACGATATTCACTGCCTCCTGCCTCCCACCTACTGCATCTCATTGATGCACTGCCTCTCCCACTCACTCTACAACAATAATCACTATTTACCTATCAACTGACATTTATGGTACAGTATTGAACACTGTTTATGTGTTATTCATTAGTAAGTAAAGATAGTTTACTGTAATAATGTGCTTATCAATACCTGTAACCCTTAGTATACAATGCTGTATGTATCTTATAGGTAAAAGATAACATCAGGAATAAATCTCCATGTCTGCAATGGTATAATGACTCCATAGAGTGTTATTTCACTTAACACTCCATTTTCCAGGAATGTATCCAGAGCACTAATTGGGATATTAGAGTAAAAGTTTGAAGATTCTCCTTCTTATTGATAATGCCCCAGGCCATCCACCTTCAATACAGGACCTTAGTGAGAACATCAAAGTAGTATTTTTTTTTTGCCCGACAGTACATCTCTAATCTAGCCAGTGGACCAGGGGATGATATCTCCTTTTAAGGCCTGCAGTTTATGGGAACATATGCAAAGCTTGTGAAGGCTACAGAGAATGACCATATGACAGAGGGAATTCTGGAAGTCCTTCACCATTAGGGATGCCATCATGATCATTGGTGAGACCTGAAAGGAAATCGCCAGTGTTTGCATAAATCAAGTGTGGCAGAAGAACAGCTCTCAGGTTGTTCATGGATTCTAGGATTTAGATGTTGGCACTTATGTATCAGAACATGTGCACACATTGTAGATTGGTGACAAAAGTTGGCTTTGAGAAGGGTGATGTAGAAGAGTTGCTAGAATATTGTAGGGAAGAGCTCTCAAATGAAGATCTTTGGAGAAAGAAGGCCTGGAGAAGATGGTAGCAGAACGGGAGATCCAGCAGGTGCATTCTCTCACTAGCAAGAGGTCAGCTGAAGCTTATCACTTCACTGACCTTGCTCTTGCCATATTTGATGAGGATGACCTAGACAAAGAATGCAGTTCAAAGATGGCCTAAAATAGCTTAGATGACATCAGGTGTTAGAAAGAAATTCACCATGAGAAGATGATGAATGCTAAACAGACAACACTAAATTTCTTCAAGAAGAAAAAGAACCCTCATCAGGAGGACCAGCCATCACCATCTAGCTACATAATAGCTGAACTTCTTTAGACCATGACCACCACCTTCACCAACTACATCATCTGACCCTGATGACTCCCTTTCCTAGTAACTCCTTCACCCACCTCTTCCCTTTCCATTAGCACCAGCAAGTAATGTGGGAACAGCAGTAAACTTAAGTGGTTGTATTACCTGGGCAAATGGATTAAAACTCAAAGCAAAAAGATGTAGGACGGACCTGGGAAAAAGCTTCTTTTCCTATAGGTATATTGAGCACTGGAATAAGTTACCGTCAGATGTAGTGAATGCTAAGACTATAATTATCTTCAAAAGTCGTTTGGACAAGTGTCTTATAAATTCAGGTATACTCTGAGAAAAATGCCAGAAATAGACTGTACAAATGACAGCAGTAATGGGGACAGCAGAAGGCTAATGTGCAGCAGCAGGGAGTTGGTGATAGCTTAAAAAACTGCAGAGCGGAATAACACTTTCATGTCAAATTAAACTTTTTTTTCAGACAAACCAGTCATGGGCCAATCAGGCCTCCTGTTGTCTGTCTTTTTCATGTAAATTCTCATGTAAGTTTGTTATTTTCTGCTTTTATTCACTAGAATTCATTGTGAAGTATGTGTATTATAATATTTCATATCTCCAGGTACATTTGTACCGTAGTTTTTTACTAGCATAATATACGGTTCTGTGATATTAGCAAGGAAACTTCCTATTCGGTTCAGTGATATTAACAAGGAAACTTCCTAATCTCCACAACTTACATTGTTTGATGTATGCATTTTATATTTACCCGATCATTTTCAAGATTATAATTATGTAAATCGAGAGGTGCCTGTATAGCCCAGAAAGAAGAGAATGATTTGTAGTACTCTACACTGGCAACAAATTGAAGGTATAGAAGAGAATGGGTCAAACCTAAATGCTACTCAATAGGGAAGATAAAGACTTGTTAAGTCATCAAAAATACTATGAAACATGCCAAAAATTAATCAGACAGAAATACATGACAACCCATTCAAGAAGCTAGAATAAAGTATCGCCAGGAGTGATTAGAAACGTGCATGGAACATCTACAGATACATTTAAAAGAATACTTGATATATAATTGAAATCAGTCCCATATCAACCAAAAACCAATAATTTTGGAATACAGAAAGCAGCTAAGAAGAATAGTTTTATAAATCAAGTAAGATGTCTGGTGAGTGCTTTACACTAGTCTTACCATTTTGGCTGAACCTAATCACAGTATAACTAAGTCTGCCTCTAAAAAAATAGGGTGTCCTACTTAGATGTTGAAACTACTTTTCTTTTAAACAGTTATTCCATCTATACAAAGGATTGAATTGTCCATGTATGGAGTACTGCTCTCACATCCGGGGTGGTTCTAGTTCTGTATCCTTACTAAACAGTGCCAAGTCGAAAGCGGTCCGACTCATAAACTGTCCCAGGTTAATATCCAAACTTGACCTCTCTTGCCCTATGCCACAATGCTAGTTCACTTTCCCTCTTCTATAGGCATTGTTTTGGTGGTTTTTGCTCCTGAGACCTGGCTGCTTGTGTGCCCCCACCACTAGGTAGACCATACAATACTTAGCAAGCTGCTGCATCACATGATTACCACATGGTCATCAGCAACTCAAAGGTGGGCTGTCTTGATAACTGCTTGTTTCCCTACACATCAAAGCTTTGGAACTCTCCTAACTTCTCATATCTTTCCCAATAACTATGACCTGGCACATCTTAAAAAAAAAATTTGTAAATGCTTTTCCTTGCCTTTTTTTTACCACTTTCATTATTCTCTATTTCAATTAAGGCCTGGCCTTGATGTGGACTTTTGTCCATAACTGGAGCCTTCAACATAAAAAAAAAAGTAAACTATGTCTCAACTACTTGGTCATCCATCCTGTTAAATGCACACATAACAAACTGTAAATCACACGAAACAAATCCTTTAGAAAGCTTACAGACTTACAAGCAACTATGAACATTCAACATCTGTACTATGAAACATAAATACTCCCAATAAAATCTCACTTCAACATACTTGGCATTCAGTTTTGCGACGGCATTAAACTCCTCCCAACGGTACCACACCATAATCAACCACACATACCAAAGCAGAAAAAAAAATTTACCCAGCTTCACACTTACACAACCTACAGGTACAGATCTCCCTTCCCCTACATACATAACACTGAGAAAACGTACACCCAGTAGTGACTAAAACAATTACCATCCCAATCCAGTCTTAAACTCCATGCCACCAGAAGTGCAACCATTTGACACTACAGTTTCTGGTCATGTACAAGTTACACATTTATGTCTGTTTTCTGGAAATCTCCTATCTCTACTACATTACAAACACTGATTCAGTATATGATAAGATCCTTCATACCAAAGATGAAACCACCACACTAAAGACACTGAACACTTACTCCTAAATTGTCCTGCACTCTCCTCACACAGACATGCACACATTAACACGCTTTTTAAGCTGTGGTCCTGCCTGGTGGATAAGGTCAGCTTCCTGTGCACAGCAGGAGCTCAATACAGGGGGTTCCTATAGTAAGAGAGTAAGTCTTCCATAACTGTTGGCATTTGAAATGTTGAAGTCATATACAAAAAAGAACAAGATATTTGATCAAAACTTCCAAGAAAGTCATCTAATGACTAAATGCTGCAGAGTATACCTACCTGGATCATCTTGGGTTGCATCTAGAGAACAAGCTTCTTTAATCTGTTGTATCACCTCCGGTCGAGCAAACCTGGAGGAAACTCCAAGACGAGCCAAAAGGTGGGGTGCACTAAACCGTTTGAGTGCAGTTCCAGCTGCTACTTCATTAGTAGCCACTTGAGAAGAGTCCCGAACCAGTAAAGCCCAGTTGATATCCAGTGCATCAGCAACACCTAAAAAAGTTATCATGATGAAACCAATGTAAATCACCTCTGTGGTAGCTGTTTTGCAAACTGCAACTTAATCAATTAAACTGTACGTATTTAATTAAGGCCGTGCCTGCTCTAAATAACAAGAATACACCCAAACATTTATAAGCATCATCATTACAATGTCTGTCAAATCTGTGGACCCTAATCCCTGGCATCATGGGGTGCTAAGAATCTCCAGGTTTCAGTCTGACTCTACTGTCAATGAGAAGGAGGGCTCTAGCAGTAGTTGTACTGGGACCCTCCCATGACTTTTCCGTCTCTGTGAGGCCTTTTCTTTTTCTATTAACTATACCAATATTCATGGTCTCTCTAGTAACCTCTACTCAGTTGAACACAATCTGTCTAGTACCTCTCCTAATATCTTACTTCTGTCTGAGACACAGGTGTCTAATGATGTACTCACTAGTGCCTTACTCATATCTAACTATAATCACTCACGTTTCCGATTTAAAGGTGGTGTTTGTACTTACTCCAACATAAACGTGCCTGCTGCATGCCCCACAGACCTTGAGTCTCTAAGCTTTAATGTTATGTGGCTCATAGTCTGTCTCCCTACCAACACTTGTCCTCTGTTTTGCCTATTTCTCTCCTAATTCTACAAATTTCATATCCTTATTAGACTATCTAAACTCCTGTCATGATACTATGACATCCTCTCACCAGCAAGCTGAGACCCCCTACTTAAGGGATTTCAATATTTACCATAGGGAATGGTGAATTCCTCCTATACAAATGGTGGGGGGGACTGAAGCCCTCAAGTTCTCCACTCTTAACGATCTAGAGCAAATCATCTCTCACTCTATCCATAATCCTGACAGTAGTAACCACTTTCCTGATATTCTAGATCTGTTTTTCATCTCTAATCCTTTGTGCTGTACCTGACCACACAGTCATAGACATATCTATCTTAATGGCACCTCCCCTCCAACAGCCCCCCTTTAATTTGATAGGATGAAGGCTCTAGTCACGGACAAAAGTCCACATCAAGGCCAGAAAAGGGAAAAAGAAAAGACAAGGGAAAGTATTTTCAGATTTTGGAGCAAGTGAAAAACCTGTCTTTTAAAATGTGCCAGGTCATAGCTACTGGGAAAGACTTGAGAAGGTAGAGAGTTCCAAAGCTTTGACATGCAGGGAAAGAAACAGTTATCAAAGTGGCCCTCCCTTGAGTTGCTGATGGCCACTCAGTAGCCATGAGATGCAGCAGCTTGCCGAGTATTTCATGGAGGCACACAAGCAGCTAGCTCTCAGGATCAAAAAATCAACGTACAGGAAACCCTCAATTTAACGGACCCTGATAAAATGGATTTTGGATTTAACAGACTGGATTTGGCTCTCATTTGCCCTATTTTTCAACCCTTGCACCTTCCTCTTGATCTCCTACTGCTTTCTCTTGTATATCTCCCAATCATCTCCAATCCTTCCCTGTAAGTACTGCCCAAATGCCTCTCTTTTCTCTTTCACTAAAAATTTTTCTTCTTCAACTACACTTCAACTAGGTTACATTCAATACAACGGACTTTCAGCATTAACGGACACCCATTCCCCTATCAGTTCATTAAATCGAGGATTTACTGTAATACCTATAGAAGAGGGAAAGTGAACCAATATTGTGGTTTACGGCAAGAGCGTCACGTTTGGAAGTTTGCCTGGGACAATTTATAAGTCAGACTGCTTCCAACTCAACTCTTGTCAATTAAGGATGCAGAACTAGAACCACTCCAGATGTGAGAACAGTACTTCATACAAGGACAATTCAATCCTTTGTATAAATGGAGGAACTGTTCAGAAGAAAAGAAGTTTCGACATCTAAACAACACCCACATTCTTAGAGGCAGACTTAACTATCCCTGTCGTGTGGGGTTTCTAAGAAAGAGTGTGCGTTACAGTAACACCAAGTATGTTCAGTGAGTCAAGAGGTGGAGTTACAGAGCTGTCAAAGGGGAGACGAGAGTTGTGAGGAGTTTTTGATAGAAAGATAGGTAGAAATTGGGTCTTGGAGGCATTAAACTTAACTAGATTTTGTGTACCCCACTGAGATATCCT
>JAYMFT010313580.1:0-10087 GCA_038088735.1 Panulirus argus | reverse complement strand
ATATATATATATATATATATATATATATATATATATATATATATGTATATAGTTTTACTGCACATCCGAGATTCAAACCCAAGCCACCCAGGCTCACACCTGGATCTCTAGGTCCTTTCACCTCCCCCACAGTATAAGCTATTTAGTGTGGGACAGGCCGCTCACACTGTAGTCCTGAGGAGGCTGCCAATCGACTCACGGTAATGTCAACACCTCAGAACGCATGATGCTCACTCGTAAATCAAGCCACACAATCTCACCGCTTGGCGTCCGCGGGTGGAACTCGGTCCCACTGATTGGTAGGAGATCTGCATACCACTTGGGACACCGATGAGTTAGGACCTAATCTTTCCCAAGCTGCTGCTAGAACTGGAGGTCCCTACACACCCACACACACACACACACTGTGGAGTCAATTAAGGGTCATAACCCGCTAGGATAGAGGGAATATATATCCATTTCCCAGCTTTATCCTAAAAGATAGAGATAGATAGATAGACAGATAGACAGACAGACGGATAGATAGATAGATAGATAGAGAGAGAGAGAGAGAGAGAGAGAGAGAGAGAGAGAGAGAGAGAGAGAGAGACTAAAGCATGGCCGGTGAGACTAAACATTTACCACTTCAACAAAGGGATAAAAGAACATAGCACTGTGGCGGACGCCCTCGGAATGTATCAACAGAGTCAGTCTGCAGCGAGGGGGCGATCTTGCTGGAAGCCAGATATGAACACCAATCGTTGTCTTCCGTAATCTTGTTATTCTACCGTTGTTTTCAGGTCTTCGTTAGTCTCGCTTTGCAGCATGTTTTGGGGGTGCGTGACGTGAAAAGGTGAGGAGCGGTGTTGTGATGGGTGTGCTTGTGGTTCTGCGTGGTAGGGATGGGTATTAATGGCACGTGAATGTCTGGGGATGTGCGATTGTAAGACGTGAGGAGGTGCTGGTGTCTTCGAGATGCTGCTGAGCTTTTTGGGGGCTCAAAACAGAAGAGAGTTAAGAGAAGCAGTTTGTAAGTGGTTTGCGGGCGTTTGAGACACAGAGATATTGGTACTAGGTAACTGACAAGTGGTATTTGTGAATTTGTTGGCGGTGGTGTGTGAAAAGTAGACTGTGCTAGTTCATCTGACAGGATAGTTTTTGGTTATAAATGGCTGAGAGGCTAGGAATGGTTGGTGATGGCGTCTTAGTAGAGGTTGGTACATGACTGGTGAGAATCTTTACTGTTTTCCATTGCGTGTTTGTGGGTTCTTGTATTTCAGGGTAAGACATGTGTGGTGGCAGGGTGTTTGACGAGAAGAGCAGTGTGCAAATTTGTGTTTCTAGGGAAGTGTGATTGAAAGGCGAGTAGTACTGATGCTGTGGCTACGTGTGTACCTGTGGGCGTGGGAGTTTTCGGAGGCGATGGGGAAGTCTTGCAAGCTCTTGAGTGCTTGAAATGTTAAAGGGATGCTGCTACCGTCTGTGCGATATGGCTTGAGTACTTGGTCAAATCATGGTCGATGAGGAAACTCGTTAGAGTGAAAGGCTGAAGGAAGAGCAGAGTTGGAGTGCTGGTATGTGCGTGCAAATTAGTGACCGAGGAGAGTGAGGCGTCCGTGGCATGCTTCGTGACCGGCGATAAAAAAGGTGAGGATTCGTGATGCCAGTGGGATGCGTGTCTCTGTGAGTGACACAAGTGAGAAGTAGCGACTCCTGGTCACGTGTGTGTTTATGAATGTAGGTTGATGAGAAGCGCAGAGTGACGATGATGCTGGTAATGTATCTTGCCGCGAGTGTGTGAGGAGTGAAGAGAAGGAATCCTGTCGTATGTCGTGTTGTTTGGGACGTGGGCATTTGAGATTCGAGGCATGGTGGTGTTGGCACTTGGTTAACAGCCCTTAAAAAGCCGGCACTGTCGAGAAAGTCCATGACGGTGAGGGAAAAATTCGCCTATGGAGTGATGGATCAGTGTTCAAAAGCAGAGTAGTTAGAAATACACAGAAAATCGTCTAAAGGCCTTTGTGTTGGCTCGGTCCTCTGATGAGTGAGGTGGACGAGGTGGATGTGCATGACACGTGTGACAGCTCACCCTCTTCATTGAAGGTGAGAGGACGGTGGGGGGAGACCTTGTTTCTTACAGTTTATTTTTTCTCTCTAGTAATTGCTTTCATATCGCACCCTAATTGCATACACAGATACAACGAAGTGGATAAATAACACAAATACATTTCGAAGTGTTACACTTTTCACACGACAAAGCTGTGTGAGAGAGAACGGCTGCTGCTGGCATGTGTGGAGAGGATACAAAAGGTCATATTTCTCTCTTTATCTTGAGCTTAGTTTCACACTTTGGTCTTTCTTAATACACAGGCACAGCGCTGGCGACGGATGACATGAATATGTTTAGAAATATTAAACTATTCATAATGGTAATATGTGATGACTGCAAATGGTTGGGCATGTATACGAGGGCACATTTGAGGTGTTTTCGCTTTGGAAACAATCCAGTTCTTTACCTGTCACCTGTTACCGAAGTCCTCCGTCACCCCAGAACTACGCAAAAGAGAAAACTTGGCACTTCTTTTTTTCTACGTAATTTCTTCAAGTTTCAGGTTACCCGTCCTGGCTTTTTTCCTCTCTACGTCACTAATTTCTTCACATTCCTTACGCTACTCTTCACCAACTAATGCACACGATAAAAGTTCCTCCTCAACGCTTATATCATCCAGAAATCGTATTTTGGGCGGGGTTCTCGTGTATACATAGCCTGTAGGTGAACGACCGTGCACTTATAAACTGTGATTTAGTGGGTTCTGAGGCGGATGAATTTCTTTCATGTGCCTCAGTGACTGAAATACTTTAGACGTAACTGTGTGAAAAAAGTGTCAATGGCCAGGTCCCCGGGACAGAAACTAAACTAATAACCGTATAGGGGTGAAGTCCCATTCGGCCTATTCAACTACTTGCTCTCACGTCATCTTGTCTGTAAGCTGACAAGTGGTACTTGTGAATTTGTTGGCGGTGGTGTGTGAAAAGTAGCTGATCAAAACCAGTCACGTAAATGGAATCAAATTTGGTGAAAATCATGTAAACTGGTAATATAATCCTCGATCCTCACTTGATCTGGACCAGTCGGTATAGTGAAAGGACTGCCTTACGCTTAGGCATAAACATCATACCAAGACGCGAGCTGACACAAATTGCCTTCAGGATGCTGAAGAGCACATCTACGTCCTCAGACCTGACAGAAACCTCGCTGGGTTCCGTCTAAATGCTAATCTCCGTCAGCCATCAAACTCGTGGTGGTTAAGACACAGTTACGCAGAGCTGAACAGTCTAATTGGCCATTACCCTGGATTTACGAGCTGTTTCGTGCAGTTTTATGGTTGACCTCCCTCAGAGATGTCAACAACTTCCCCCAGGGAGCGAGCTAAGTCGGTGCTTAGTTTTCAGAGTTTCTCAATTTCTAATTTTAAGTTTGATTTCCTAAACTCTAAAGATCCCCAGATGGATGGGTAACCTGTTCCGATATTCCACGGTCCTATTTGTAAAATCTAAATCGATCAACTCGTTTAATCTAGTTTAAAGTGATTTTTGCAAGTTTTGTCTTTGATCAAATACTTTAATTTATTAGTTAAATATCCCAGTCAAATCACCTTTGACCCATATTTTCGAGAGAGTGTACTTTTTGTCTCTCTGGTCACATAAATACGTGATATTCAGAGTCAGTTTTCTCATTCTCCTAAGAATGCTTTTAAGTGGATATATATCCGCTCTATTATACGGTAACCTAAACTAAACTGCGTTATGTCGTTATGTCCTCACGAGTTGTGGGGAAAGACAAACGGAAATCAACCTTGTTTAATATGTTTCTGGTCAGAGCTTGCTGGTCTGAACTCATTTGTCAGCAAACGAGACAGGACTTCGACCGCTACTAAAGAAATCAGCCCTGGTTAAAATGTTGCCTCAGTTTAATTGCCCTAATTTTCGCGATTAGTCAACGGCATGATTCTCTTCCCTCCAGAATGAAATATATGAACTATCGAGTTAATGATGCTTCATCTTGTACACGAACCAATAAATTTTGTCTGAATCACGTGAGAGAGAGACACTGTATTCCGAGAAAACGCTTTCAAGGACTCTAATAACTTCCGCTCAAGTGATAGTTCGTGTCTATGAGCAACTTTCATTAACCTGAATTCTAGGAAACGTTTTCAGCAGACCTGTCTATTACGTGAGGGACAAACTATGCCCAGAATTTAAAATCATGAAATATTTCTTTTTTGCTCTCTCGAAGCGCATCAGGATTTGAATATCGTGTCCTCAGCTGAGGGAAAAAAGATTCCAGGGGTAAAATAGCACATTATGACGACACCTTAATTACGAGATGCTAATCACGACGTATTGTAGGCTTGTCGTAGGCAGACGGACGCCATCTTGTGTGTATACCACATTCCTTTTACCGAAGGATTTCGAAAAAGCCGAAGTTACGAAGGAGCTGAAGTTGCTGCACTGAAGTTATCGTCATCACAGGGAAGAAAACGCGAAGTTATGTGGCCCGTCGTCATCATATAAAATGATGAGTTATGAACCCCATCCCAGTTAGGGCAGAGTCGCGAGATGGCATATACCTCAAGTTAAATATGGGAGTCGAAGTATAACACAACCGAACCTTTTCTCGAAGCATTCCTCTCGCTTGAGTCGCCCGAGTCTGACGGTTCATAAAATCGACGGAGAAATACGAAGGGATTCGAACAGCGACAGACCACCGGGGTTTTCTAGAGGATGTCTATGACAGCGTAAGACATCACGAAATCAGAGATGAGCGTGGCGTAAGGAGTAAAGCGTATATATGATCTAATGACAACAGCAGTTTAGAGTCGGTGATCCCCGGTTAATACCACTATTTAAGACATCCTCTGAAAAATGAGTTTGAGGGACGAAGAACCACAGGGAGTACCCAGAGATTCAAGCCTTACGGTAGCCGCCTCTTGTCCCTGATGCGATTCTAGGCTTAGACAAGGACTAGGATGCAGTACCACGACGATCGGCACCACAGTCTATCACTGCACACAAAGAGAGAGAGAGCGGGAGGTCGTCTCGCAGGCATCGCCTCTTGGGCAGGAAAGCTTAGCTGACAGAAGGAGGTCCTCGCTTCTCGTTCGGGTTTTCTCATTGTGTAAATCGCTACCGGCGAACCACCTGGGGTGATATGACACACTTGAGATTTTCTTTTCTTATTCACTAATCTCCTCATTGAGATTCTTCAGCTTGGACAACGGAAGACGGTCCCGTCCGTGATCCATTTCAATTTGAGAGTCGTAATCTTACTTCATCTCACTCTAAAGTCTAATCAAGATTACTTTACATGTATTATATATTAAGACCCTTAGCTATCATTTATTTGATCTTATCTCACTTCTGTAAATTTTGAAGTTATGACAGCTGACAGATGTTACGGGTTGAGTTTTTCAACCTAATACTTGTAGAATATAAAATGAAATCTTTAAACGAAGAGTTGAGGAAAATATTTCTAACATTCTGGAACGCGTTAAGTGAACATATCTCTCAAAAAGCTGTGTCAAACATGTTTGTACGTAGCAACAACTAGTCACGTTCTCTGGGTCAGTTCTGAGGCAGAGGGAGCCTGTTGATATCACACCACCCCTCTCAAAATCCTTCTCACGTCCATCAGGCGTAGTTCCGTGTCGTGGCTCCTTTGAACAGGTGGTCAACTTTGCTTCTTTGAAGTCATTTGAAACTGGACGAAGACTTAGCCCCACTGCGTAAGAATAATACTGGCAAACTGTACCCGCGTCTCGGGCAAATAACTACAGAGGATGGTGGGGCAGACGCAACGAAAAATGGAAAAATAAGAGAGGGCATAATGGAACTGTAAACAAAGAAAGAGGATGGGAACACAAAGGAGAAAGACAAAATATGACGAGGAAGACTGAAGGGTTTGGGAAGGCAGGAGAGAGGGATAAAGTAGGAGCAATAAAGGGCAGACAAAAGGGAAAGAGGAGAACGGGAAGTAAAGCGAAAGATTTGAAAAAACTGTGATCTAAAAATGGTACACGAGTGAGAGCGAATGGAAAGAGAGGGAGGTACGAGAAGTAAATAGAGTGTGGAAGTGAAAGGAGCTGAGGTAGAAAAAGAAAGGAGAAAGGAGAAGGAGAGAAGATGGAGGAGGAAAAAAATGGAAAGGAAGGGCTACTGAAGAGAATGGATAGAAAGGGACAGAACGTAAGGGAGGGAAAGGGAAGGAGGATGGATGGTTAAGAAGGAAGGAAGGAGAGGAGGAGAGAGGAGGAACGAGTCGAAGAAGGGAAGAACCACTGATGGTATCACCTGGAAGGAACCGTCTGTAGAGGAGGTGTGTCGCTAAACTGGTGACCCTTTGCCAATGAACTCTAGATTCATACCTTTCCCAGGGTATGAAGTCGTAAAACGAGCTGCCCATTTGTCCCTTCCTAGATGGGTATCATTATCATACCCTAAGACACAAGGGGGGAGTGGCAAGAGGTTGATTAAAAAAAGAGACCTTAAATGAAATGTTGAATCGTCTGAAGAGACATGTGAAACGAAAGAGATTACAGAGCAACAGTAGAAGTCCTGGCCTGCCTTATGTCTAAGGGGTATGTGACTGCAGCATGCATTACAATTAGACATGACTTTGCTTGGGAGACTGGTATTCCCCTCTACACCCAAGCAACGTCCCTGTGTTGTATGTGAGACACCGGACAGCCACAGCCTCGTCTACCACCTCCTGATAGGTTCACTCATGTATCGTCTCCGTAAAGCCTGCTGGCCCAACACTCCACGGCCTCACCCAGATAGAGAGATCCTGATGCTGTTCCCCACACCAGCCATACATTTCATAGTACTGGTGTTGTTCTGAACGATTATCCTTCATTCTTAAGGCTTCTAGACATCCAACTTTGTATCATGTAATGAACAACTCTGACTTTGCCCACCCGATGTATCTGGTACTACCATACAAGGGTACATTGTAACAGCACTGGAGTCCCAGGCGATGACGGAATAAACAGTGGGTGTTGAAGGGATCAGAAGTGGTCACTCTGAGTGCGTGGACTGCTTCAGACGAAGCAATCTTATGACTCGACGTTGTTTGTAAAGTGAGGTATTCAAAACCTTATCACAACCAGTGTTACTTGGGCGGAATTCATGACGACCCACATTCAGCATGTGACGCAACAGTGACTGATGTGGTCCGAATAACACCACACTGTATTTTGTTTTTCTTTTGTGCTTCGTCTTCAATGAAGTAGCTTCAGTTCTCTCGAAGCCATTTGGTTCACAGAATATATAGGTACAATTCTGGCTGAACAAAACATCGTCTTTCAACATATGCAGAGTCTGCAGTTTGTGGCAATTACCATTTCGTCCTAAGCACTTTCTCATAACGTGCAACTGTCCTTGGAGTCTTTCCGCAGATGACGACACGATATTCGTATATTCCACGTGGAGAAATCTGTTTTCATGATTCTCAGTTTCTGGTTTCATTTTGTGACACAGAGCAATAGTCAGGTTCGTTACAAATGTTTCTTAGGTCGCAAGTTAATAACAGTTGCTCGCGGAAGCAAAAGTGTCGCTGAAGTGGATGCTATCAGAATTCACGACAACTCTTTCTTCTCGGGAGAGAGACTTTTCCACCCACCTCAGTCACACTATTAAGGTTCACGAGCAAGATGAAGCTGCACTGAATGGAGGGTTTGCGCTTCACTCTGGAACGAATTGAACTTTCAGCCGGTAAACTCTACGTAACAATTGAGGTAATTTAACCAAGGCAATCCCATCTTATTCTATATAAATTCAGACTAAATGTTATATGGTTTTTCTGACCTAGTCTCCTTCAGTCGACTACTTGGTTATGTGGATTCATCTCTAATGGGAATGAGCCCCGACGCTATGACTCCCATCGCTGGTACTGTTTTAGAAGTTTTTTCGGAGCGCAACTGTCAATACTGTCATGTAACAGCATGTAACAACGGTAACGTCCACAACGGATAATACTCCACGTGAAAACGTAACCTCACCTGAATACTGACCAGAGAATTGTGACCATCATGAGCTATCAATGGCTTAGATAAGGCAGAGCTAATGACTTTCCACGGTTAGTTTCCTGAGGATACGATTATTTTCATCTTCATAGTTCTCAGCTAACGACAGGTGCGCCTCTCTCTCTCTCTCTCTCTCTCTCTCTCTCTCTCTAACACGTACATAGTGACATTAACAGTTGACTGTAGAAACTATTAATATAACTGTGTTGCCGACATAAACAGAAATTTGCAAAATTGCTGCTCATTCTCATTATTCTCTTCTTCAGTCTTCAAGCCGACCTGCAGCGCTTATGAAAATTATGAGTGTACTTTTTACTGAATACTACAGCTGCAGAATTAGTCATGTAATATACAATGTGAACTGATGGATGTTAATAATGCAATGGGGTATGGAATAAAAGATGGACTCAATAGCCTGGTTATCTTTAGCTCACAAAATGCACCTGACTTGCATAATTTACCATATATACCGAAGGTAAAACGTATACTATGAGATGTTAAGCTTCATTTTCTCATAACTGAATTCCTGTGAATACTGTGATATGGTAAAGTCAGTACGTAAGACTTGATGGATGTTTAAGCCAAGACCACTTACCTTTGGTCTGATGTTGCTTAATGCCCTTAGAGCTGTCCGAGTAACAGTTACAAGTACAGAAAAGTAAAGAGTAAAGAAGTATCACAGATTGATTTGAGATGCCCAGCGCCCTGTGACCATGGGCATTAAATACTTCGGTCTTTCCTGTGATTCTCGACAAAAACTGCGTTCGAAAACTGTGGAGTTTCTTGCATCACACACTTTCCATCAGGCAAGAAACGGAGGCAAAAGAAATTGCTCATCGCCTTCCTGGAGCGACGAGGATTTGTGGACAGTGTATAATACAATGTAATGTTGCTTTAACAAGTTCTTCAAGGAACTGTGTATCTATATCATCGACAGCGTTGTACTAGAAGGTATAACGTTTGTTAATTCATCCTTGATTCCTTTGTTTCTAGTGTATGGGTATGTCTGTCATCATTAGACAGTACAGCTCGAAGGGTTTGATAACGTTTGATGAAGCCAATTATCGTAGACTAAGATTCAGATTGGAGCGGACGGAGTATTATTTATAAATGGGTTAGGCACAATGTTTCTCGAGGTAGTGTGAGTACCTGGCGCAGGGACTTGAAGTTTAAGACTCGGGTTCTCTCACTCTCTCTCCCTCATTCTAACTTTCACACGGGTCTCGTTCCATCGGCCACTATCCTTCTACCTCATTCATGGCCACACCTCCCTTCCCTGCCACTTACCCACATGGATAATCAGGAGGAGAATCAACACCGCTGACCTGGTGAGTCGACTTGCAAATGGTCTACTTATTTCAGCTAGTTATCGCTAAGACAAATGAGAAGCGGGAGCAAGGAAGGGCCCCTGTCATACCTAATAGGCAGAGGACGGAGGAAGTTCAACGACCCTGACGGGTTTATGAATTGCCACTGGGTAAAAAGTCTTTGTTCCGGGAGAAGTGGATGGTATGAAATTGAACGTGTCAGCAGTCACTGGCCTCACGTCTGCCTTCCTTCCTTCCGCGCGAAGACTGGGGTCACTGCACTAGACTGGGTGACTCCCTCGCCAGCAATACGGTGCTGGTGTTAATTTGCGCGGCGGACACTTGATGAAGATGTTGAACGTGTCCACTCACGATTGATTAATGATTACTGATCACTGATGATGGATGATCTAAGCCAATTTTAGTCAGCTGACTCCAACGGGACAAAAGGGATCTGCAAGGACAAAGGTAACTACTCGATAATTGAGGATTACCGATTAAATAAGTAAATGATGTGTTTGTTTCAGAGAGACATGACGAGGCGCATCGTTTGTTTCTGCCGCCCTAATCTGGGAAAATCTAAATGTACATGATGTGGGGAGTCATACCACATATTGCTGTTGCTACTTAAGGGTGCTGCGATGAGAAAAAATGTTAATGAATATATATATAAATATATATATATATATATATATATATATATATATATATATATAT
>JAYMFT010313569.1:0-10087 GCA_038088735.1 Panulirus argus | reverse complement strand
TATATATATATATATATATATATATATATATATATATATATATATAATATATATATTATATATATTATAGAGATGTGGGTTAGTGGGACCTCATGTGAACTACTACAGAGTATAAAGGGCATTCGGTTTAGAATGAACCCTGCCATTTGAAGCGTTGTAGTGAAGCTTAACCGAAAGTGGCCACGACGGTGGGTCAACCTTCAGGTTACGAACCAGAGGCAGGAGTCAGTGGAACGTGAGAACGGCACCGGACACCCTCCCTTCGTAGTCGTGTGGTGGGGTGGGTTGTGAACCACCCGCTCGCTCACCTGGTATTTAACTCTAGCCAGTTGGGAAAAAGTTCATAGTTGTTACCCCTCTGTTGTCAGCAGCGTTGAGGGAAAGCGCGTGACTGACAGACCATTAGTGTTGTCCGTCTGGTCATCCGTCCCCCCCCCACCTTTCGTGACCAGGTTTCCCCTTTTCTGGTCATCACTGCGTCGTCTTACTGAGCTCCGTCAGCGTTATGCCCTCGTTCACGATCGTCAGCGTTTGCTGTCGGCAGAGTTCGTAGGTCCACCTCCCCCCCACCTCTTCGAAGCCAGCAGTGTTATATAGACCATCAGTATCACCGGAAGCTCAGTATCATTATTCTCGATTTATTTGTTAGTCCATCATATAACCTCCTTAGAATAATGTTCTGTGACTATATTCACCATTTACAGTACTTTTTAAGAAATGAGATTATAAATTTTATGATTTTTTTTTTATCAAGTAATTTGCCTTGGCTCGGGAGTATCAAAAAAAAATTAAATGTGTCAATATTTGGTGACCTAGATTTTCACCTTATTTCTTTAGGATGATTGTCTGGCTGTAGGGTTTTTCTTTGTGCGATTTGATTACACACACACACACACACACACACACACACACACACACACACACAAACACACTTGTTTTTGTATAAGGGAGGCTCAAGTCTGAATAATAGATTTTCATTATGAAGAAATAAACTGGGAGAACTTAGATTCTTAGGGAACACAAGTTTTTTTGACCGTACGCAAGATAATTTCCTGTTTCACCATCTCACAGAGCACACAAGAAATCAGAAGGGTTGATACACTCATTAATGGTAAATTTTGGCTCGACACTTAGTATAATGGCAGTTGAAAACACCAAATGTGATTACCCTGACTAGTAAAAGTGGTCAAGGAAATGCTTGAATTTGATTGCGGTGAGTGAGAACATAAAAAACGGGTCGTAATGGAGTGGAAATCTGACCCAAAGAGGAGACACACCCGTGGAAACGACACTTGAGCTGAAGATTATGTCCGAGAATACGGACTGAGAAACTGAGTTCCACTTCCAAGATGTAGACCAGATATTGTGGGACGCCCTGGGAAGTCTTGCACTGAAGGAGTTAAGAGCTAGAGTTGAAACATTCTGGCTTCGAATAGTGTGGGAATGGTAGAAGAGAGAGAGATATGATTCTACAAATGTCAGAAAGAGTTGAGAAATGTTCCACGGTGTAGATTGAAGAGGGACATCAGCCAACCAGCATATGAAGGGTATGAGATGATAAAGGAAATAAAGCAGTATAAAGGAGGAAGAGCAGAGAAACTCTGGAAAGAATATTGTCGACAAGGTTAGAGGAGAATGCAAAGCTATTCCCATATATTTATCAGAAGTAAAGTTGTCGGTTAGAGAGGAAGTCATCAGGCTACGGGGACTGAGTTTTTCAGTTGAGGGGCCTCATCTCTTGAACGTTGTTCTCTCTCACACAACCTTTTTAAAACTTCTTCATCCGCTGCTTGGTCCGTAATAGAACTCTACATCTTCTCTAACAAGTTTCCTGCTCAATTTCATTCTATGGCCTCTAATTGCTTTATCCTTGCATCTTTCGAGGAAGTGCGTCTCACATTTGACCTTATCAAACAGGTTTAGAAACTTAAGAAGTTTGTTATCAGGTCACCCTTTACCCTTCTCTCTTCCATAGTGGACAAATTTAAGACCTCTAACCTTTTCCCGGTAACTCGTATCCCATAATTCTGGTACCATCTTTGTTGCGCTCTTGCGTGTGTGTGTGTGTGTGTGTGTGTGTGACTTTCAGCAACTGTACTGTTATTTCCGGGCACTGTGTTCGTGTAGCTTCGTCTGTAACGGGAACCGTGGTTTGTAAAATACCTTTATATATATATATATACTCTTTATTTCTTGTACTATACAGCTTACGGGTGGAGTGATCCGGAGACGTAGTACACGCCGCAGGCTAATGGTATGAGAGGTGAGGTTTATGATGCGTGTTAGGTTGTGAGGCGTCACGACTAATTAGCTCCTACTGGTATGAGTTTCCGCTGGGCCTGAAGACGGCTGGGGACCCGTAGTTCTCCGGGTGTATGGCCTCGCCGATGTACACGACCTCAGCCTGGTAGCCGTTGATGTCGTCGACGATGTAGTTCACCTGCAGGAGGTCACGAGTTCCGAATTAGCATTTAATGAAAGTAAATAGTGTTTTCCAAATTTATGTTTTAGAATCTGAAGTCTTTTTTATGTCCTGCCACTTCAAAAGTGTTTTTTGGATACGTATTTCGTCACCCCTTGTATCTGTGTGTGTGTGACACAGTTTATCAACACTACTTAACTAAAGAACAATACATGATACAAAGCTTCATGCTCACACCATAAGCACCACCTCTGGATATAAAAAGCTGATCAGATTATTGGTCACGTACATAAATTTACACATTAATCAGAAAGTCCTTTTATCTTTTTTTGTCAATACTGTAACTTGGGAATACTGAATTATGGAAAGTTCACATCTACGTCACATATGTTTTAAGAAAAAAAAAATGTCATGGCTTACAAAGTCTTGCAGATTGATGAGGTTATTAGCTTTCATGTCCTTACCAAAGTGGAAAGAAGGGAGGTAATTCAATAGTCTTACTTTGAATTTGCATACAGTGTAAGTGATCGCAACTTTGAATAGGATCTTTGGAGGAGCTGGGTGGATTTTTGTCGGATACGTTAAAGCGGATTTCATAAGAGCATGGACGATTGCGTATGGAAAACAGGCACACACAGTGCCACTCCGGCTTTTTAGCAAAATGATGCAGAGGACATTTTTATTGTCTATAAGGGGGCATTAAGTAAAGCTAATAGGCATAGCGTTAGCTATTAAGAGACTGGGAGGATCTCTCCAAAAAATGGGTAGAATTACTCAGTTGGGAGACATACTAGAATTTATCTTGAGGGGATGTACCCAAGAGAGTATGAAAGAAAATAAGGAACCACATAAGGTGGAGTTCCTAGTCTAGTCCTTTTTAATGTAATTATGAATGTTATTGCAGAAGTGGAAGTGCCACATGGTACTAAACAAATAGGATACCCACATGGTGATAGATGAAAAGGATTTGCGATATGCTGATGATGATGTTATGAAAGTGAGATCTCCGCGTGATGTTCAGAGAACATCGAAAATTATTGTTAAGAATTGTAAGGAAGTGGAATGGTGATATTCATCGAGAAAATTGAGACCGTGTTTAATGGGAAAAAAATACCACAAGCAACGTTAAAGGTTGGTGATTTTGAAACAGAATGATGGCATTTAGGCTTAGGACGTTGAATGGTAAGGTGAAGTACTTTAAAGAGGAGGTAGAGAAAAATGCAAGGCTTTGAAACATTTGACATATTTTTCTGTTCTTTTAGCTGAAGTTATAAGTCTTTCGTTGGTTCTGCTTCTCCGGAATTGTGTACAGTTACGGACACCAGGGTAAAAGGCATAAGTAATTCAGGACGTTGTCCTTCGGATTATTCTTAATTCATCCTTTGTGGACGAACTAAGGATAATACAAGCTAAGGAGTTGGGTAATATTTGCCAGGGAAAGCATTGTTGATATTTGATCGTAAGACACTCAGGGTTAAGAGGTTCAATTAGTGACAATTAGTGAGCCTGAAACGGCCACATCCAAGGGCAAATGGATCAGGGAAGTTCTCATGTCTTTTCGAGAGATTGTCGCATTGAGGAAAAGGTAAGTAGAAATATTGATGCTGTTGAGAAAAGTACCGTCCGTGAGCTAGACATTTAGGAGAGCAAATGTTAAGTGTGAGGCGGCGGAGCCTCGTGCACTTTCAAAGATTCATGCGATCGGGAAAGAGTGATGATGTTACGTGTTACAATGATGGAAGTGTGCGAGGTACTAAGATGGGTGGCATGGGATTTATAACGTTGAAAAAGTGAATCTTAATATAAGAAATGTGGTAGACTGAGAGACGAATTGTCCTCTTCGACACAGGAGGAACGAAATGGTATTAATGAGGTCTTAGAAGATGAAAAATAAAGTGAACTCTGGAAATGATGTATTAATGATGTGACTCAAAATATGCTCTTGACACGCTGAAAAAAGAGGATTTCACGGATGAAGTTGTGCTCACTAAGTTAATTATATATAGTGTTCGGAATTTAGAATATTGAGGGAAGAAATACTACACTCCTTTGGGTACCTGCGCATGCTGGGGCTTATTAGAAATATTTGAATGGGCTGACATTATGGCAAAGGATGGGTGTAGAAAGAGGAAGAACATTTTCACGTTTGACAGTTTTCCAGGACTGTCAAACGAAATTTAGAAAGGAGCCATTGGGAAGATGAGATACCCAAAAAAGCAGTAGGATTACAAAGTAGTATGGTGAAATGTCAGGGATGTAGGATATCATACATGTGGAATGGAAAGAAAAGGCAAATGGATGTTATTATAGCCAGATTAAAGGCAAGGATACAAAAGTGGATGAGAGTTTGGAACAGTTGTAAGGACGTTGACTAAAGGTTATATGTTTTACGGAAAAAAGGGGTACACCTGTGCATTATATATAAGAGTAAGAGGAGTTGATATGATGGATATTGTTATTAGAATTGAAAGAACGTGACAGTGAGGTTGTTAAACTTAGAAAGCAGTGTGAACATAAAGTTGTGATGTCAAGGCACATGGACAAAGCCTGTTAAAGCTGGTAATGTGACGGTACCTCAGCCTATTGTGGACGGGGGTTCCTTTTCTTGAAAATATTTTCTTTTCGGTGTATTGGGCAACACAAGTGCCTTGTGTTATGGCGCGTATCGCAACTAAGATCATCTTACCGTCTGCTTGCGACTGTCTGGGAGGAGGACGGTGTAGCTTCCCTTGACGACGTTACCGTCGGATTGCTCCGTCTGCCCGAAGTTGGTGCCGGTGTAGTCGCTGTTCACTCCGTACTGGAAGGCGTAGGGGTCTCCGTCCTGGTTCACAGGTCACAGATTTGTTAATACAATTGCGGTAAACTTGTATAGTTCTCTGGCCTGATCTCTCAAGGCTCTAGTGCGGTGTGATTATGAATCTGCAGGACTTCCTGTTCCATATGGCCATCCCCATCGACAACTGTAATAAACGGCCAAGTTGCTGACTTACCTCATAGTCGTCTGAAGCGTAGGATGGGCCGTGGTAGACGTCGAACGGGGCGGAGAGGGCCGCACCCACCAGCATCAGCACCAGCGTCGCCTGCGGGAGGAGAAAGCAAGTCTCTTAATTTAGATTCGTATCGCTCCATCTTCATTATCAGCCAAGGAGACACCGTTCAGCACAGTGACGCAAGAAGCTTATCTGACTCGAGCACTTCCGTTCTCGACGGAAAAAAGGTTTTGACACGATTGTTGCAGGGTTTGAATCAACGCCCGGGTAAGACTGCATTGAGTGTGTTTGACGGGAGGCAGGAGGCACCTTGCAGAACATGTTGCTTGGAAGGAAGGTTGGGAAGTGAGTGGTGCCTGACCGAGGATGGGGCACGCATTTATACTCATGAGGCTTCGAGCATGACCTTTGGCCCCAGCGCTTTGCAATCCCATCAGTTCATCTCGACGAGCCTTCCTGCTAGTCATTTCGCATTTTGTAACTGGTGTGTCGATTTGAAAGGTTAAAAGTTTCTGCTTGTTAATTTGGAAATGTTTCCCCCGTGCGGGTTGGGAATATCTCTCTCCTGCCGGTTGGTATAAACGCCAGCTCCTGTGTTGGTTGGGATTGCCTACTTGCCACGATGAGCGGAAGCACATTTTCTACCCTTATTCCCATTTTCTCTGTCGTGTTGCTTCTCAGAAATGCAAGAAAAGTATTTATATGTTGATGTTTTGTACGTTGCTAGAGCATGGAGGCACGTTGGCCGGGCGTGATTTGAATTTTGACATCAGAATATTCATACTGTGTTATTTCATAGAACATTAAGGGGGGGAAATATAATTCTGAGTCTTCAATTCGATTAGAGAGAATTGCATTCGAGAGAACAGACAGTAGTATTTATATTTTTGTACTGTATCATTTGTCATTATACGAATCATTTTCCCTAGTTACTCTCCTTTCATAATGGGCTAGAGCAGGTTTTTGTATCCGGTCGCATCACCCAGACCTGAGGAAATGTTCCATAGTTCTCAATGTTGCCTCAGTCACCGCTTCGTAAGTGTTTGGCAGCTGCTGAGGTCCGCTTGTGGATGAGGTGGAGCGTACTTGCTCCAGCCTAGAGGTGGCCGTTTGGTGGGTAGGGACAGGCCATCCATGGTTCCTGGTGGGCAGCGAAGACCCATCACTGACTACTCAATAGGCAGAAATTCCGCCCTTGGCTGTTTGGTAGGCATGGACAGCCCACCCCTAGTCACCTGGTGGGCATACGGAGCTCACCCCTGGGCACCTGTTGGGTGGGCAGAGACACCCGACCCAGGGTCACTTGAGCCTTGTGTACACATTTGCCTCATGGTGAAGGGACTCCGGCTGGAAAGTTTTGTCGAACTTTATCTGCAAATGAAGGTAATCGAGAAGTGTCTGATTTTTATTGGAATGTACTTTATAATGTAATTTTTGCATACCTTTGAATATTACTGGTGATGGAATATATCACTCATAGCAAGTTTTTCGCGAGTTAATAGATTCGATCGTTTTGCAGAATTACGGAGATGTGAAGATCTAGGGTCAATGATGTTAATCCAGTGGCGCTGCAGTCATTTCAGTTCTGTTTCAATATTTTATTCCTTGATAGAGGAACTGGGATCCTAGTGCTGTCACTGCGTACCCCTGTACAATGATACCAGAGGCATCTGACAAGTGTTGCGAGTACATATAATTATAGCAAAGGGGCTAACTAAAGCCTAAGGAAGTTGTGTGAATCAGTACACAGGCGCCCAAGGCAGCAAAGACCAGATTTTGATATCATCCACACATTTAACATCCGTATCCGGGTGTAGTTTTATCCACACCACTCCTCAGCTTGCGGCAGTTCCAGTGGGTCTTTACGGAGGGCATGACGGCATCCGGGCGCAGGCATGGAAACAGGTGTGGTTATGGTTCCTCGTGAGGCACAGACCTACTGCTAACACATACGTACCTGACGGCGGTGTGTCAGGTGGGGGGGTCCTGACCAGATGTGGTACACTCATGATCATTGTTACGAGACCAGCTAAAGTGTTCAGTGAGGATCGGTATTACCAGGAAGAAACACAGTGATTTCATGCGTGGACGCTCACTCTCCCTTCTGGCTGATACCCATCTGTGGTACTAAACTGCATGAAACTCTTCAGAGGACCTTCAGCGGTTCAGTGATGCTTTGCAAGTGATCTCTGCGTTAGATATTGTCATACGAGTACTTGGCTCATCCGCCGTCCTTTCTTGATTCATATCACAAATGATGAACGCAAAAGCAGTCTTAGTAATTTGCCTGGGAGGTTAATCTTTTAGACCTCATATCATCTGCAAATGGGTTCGTGCCTTAGGCTTTTCGGGTCTTTTGGTTGAATTACCTTTCGGCAGTGTCGTATCGGGATTGTATGTGTTGCCTGACTTTCTCAAAAGTTATCGTATACTGGATCCATCGTCTCATGCGCTGAAAGGACTTAAAGCATTGTCGCCTGGCGTCTCGAGCAATTTGAACCTGGCGCACTTTGCCTTAACGTTTACCCGACGATTCTTTAGGATTCGTGTTTGTACTCCCACTCCTCTGTCTTGAACTGTGTTCCGTAGTCATAGCTGAAGTTGGCTAGGATATTTCAAGTCACAGTCAGCAGGCGTTTGTACCCATGAAAACCTGGCTGACCGGATCCACTTGTTGTATACTTGTCTACAGATTTTTTTTTTTTTCTTTACTTAAACATGTTTATACTTTTTTCTTGCATGATGCATCCACGACTGGCAGGTACTGTGATGAATAGAGATGTCTTTGGGTCCCGGGTGCTTTGATTTGATCTCTGTTACATTTAGAGAGCCTATTTATTTCTGTAGAGTTATTCAGGTCGATCTTCCTCGTTTGTCGTGTTAGAGGGAATTATTTTTTGAGCTCTGGGTGGGTGGGGGCCGCCACACCTTCCAGGTCCTATTTTCCGTGTATATACTCTGGTGTATGTCTGTCTGCTGTTCAGAGAGTAGAGTCTGAATGATTTTATTCGTCCTCAGCAGTTTTGACACGTGAGAATATGTTGTGGGTTGCCTGAGCATATCTCCCAAGGCTGGAGTTAGCACATTTCAAAGTATTCGTAGTCTGGAGAGTGGGAGAGACTGTCGTGGTCGGTTTTGCCTCTTGTTACCACACAAGGGAAAAAATAGTTCTCAACTCGGAAGTATCTTTATAGGTTCCTGTGACTCACAAGAACAGGTGTCTGGTTTAGAAAGCATCGACTTGCAGGAACAGGTATCTTCCTTCACCTGATCCAGAAAGCATGACATACCAAGTTCTTTTAGGATGGACATTTTAATAACATTTTATACGTCATGATCATGATTTTATATGTAAAGAGAGTTTTTGATGTTTTCTCCTCGTGATGTTAACAGGAATGATGGGTTTCATGAGATATGCGAATTGCGTCATGCAGCTTTACTTTTAGATTCGATTTTTGTGCTTTGTCGTAGGAAGTTGACGGCAGTGATTGTAGGGACTGCAGCCTCACTGCCCTCAAGCCCAGGTGAAGTCAGTGATTGCCACAACTCAAATATCTATCACTGCAGCATACCTAATCTGAAGCCAGTGATTCTGCTGACTCAAGTGTCTGTCACTGCAGCAGGACCCAGGTTTTTCCTGTCTTGTTTGGGAATCCGGTCGAACATTTGGACCGGGTGGTGTCCCTCAGTGGCGTAACTTGCCAGAAGTAGATCTCACGTAATTATGTTTTTCTCTTTCGGTAAGAGTACTTAACGTGAGTTGATGCGTTCGGAAAATACGGTGTCTTGCGTTCCTTTGTTATGCATACAAACACGAAGAGAGAGAGAGAGAGAGTCATAATAAGTTCGTAGTTTTTTGGAAAGCACCGAGACTTGCCATTTACATATTTGGACGTTAGAATATATTTGGAGCTATATTATCCAATTACACAACTAGATGACTACATATCTGAAGCTTATTATTCTAACCATCTACAACTCTGGATGGCATAAGATATTTGCTGTCTTTTATAAACGTCATGAGATGTCGGGGGCCATTCAAGCGATATACATCCTAGAATTTTATGATAGATATAGAACCGTCAAAATTGACTCAAAAGAAATCTGCAGATGTAGGAGAAGGAAGAAAACGAAAGTGTAAAAGACACTAAAGGACCACTAACTAAGTCTTCATTGCTGGACGAAGCCTTGAGTTCGTTATGTGCGCCAGAACACGTTACACAAATGTTCCGGGTCCGTATAAGATATTCTTAGGCATATGCCATGATTTTATAAGCTGATGGTATATAAGAAATTTAAAGATACGCGTGATAATTCGTCATGTAAAAACGTTAAATCCAGCACAGATGACCTTTATTCCTCCGGTTTTGAAAGGAGTACGTCTTGAAATACACTTTCCAACGTTAAGGTAATTCAGTGAATCACATCACAGGGGAAGATGCCCCCCGAGGTGGATGTTGGCAAGTGTCATTCCATTGTTTAGAAAAGGTGGTTAGAATTATACATGATTGTTTAGTTACCATCGCCTCAAAACTGTGGAAAATGTTGGAAAGAGTTAGACGGATAAGCGAACGAATGTGTTTTTCTCAAGATGTGAAATTAATCCGGTTTCCATAATAATAGATCCTGTTATATTGATTAGCTTGAGCTTTTTCATCGATATATATATATA
>JAYMFT010313558.1:0-10087 GCA_038088735.1 Panulirus argus | reverse complement strand
ATACATACACACATACATACACATATACATACATATATATACATATACATACATACACACATATATATACATATACATACATACACATATACATACATATACACATACATATATACATATATATATATATATATATATATTGGGATGGCCTTGATTAAGGCCTTAGCTGCCCGTGCCGTCTCAGCTACCATAGAAAAAAAAAATCTGATGTCGAAGCATATGAGGCAGTTGACAAAAGCCGGAATTTGAGCTGGTCACAGTTCTAGTGTTAAGTATGGAATGGCTGGCTATTCGTAGCCAAATAACTGGGCTTCCTAGTACGGATATCCTACCCATATTGGATCATATACAGAGAGTTAAGCATTTCACGCAGATTATAAAGTATTAAGTGTGTAATGATTAAACTTATATCTTCGAGTTGATAGGTCTATGAAAATACTGCGTACCTTTTCGTCCACTGACGATGATACAGTCTCGCCCATGGAGAAGATTCTTGGGTACAAACACGCGTCAAAAGCCGAATTCCGTCTTCTGCTGTTATGTAATAGAACTTAATACAACAGTTAACGCAACCCCGTGAAGATATAATAAGTTCCCCTAGATCTATAGAGATCATTCAACACACTAACATGGACACCGGTGGATGGGGTGGTAGGGGGCAAAGACAATTGATGAACCTTATATAGGAACTTCGACCTTGACCTAATCTCCAAATATGGTAGAAAATTGTAGAAAAGATAAAGATCAGGCTACTTCCATAAAGTTCATACCAAACTATCAAGAGAAGACAACTTAATAAAATAAGATTTTCATAACATTAAGAATTAACATCTCAAAAAACGTAGAGATCGATTTCTGAGAAACAGTCCTCTAGGCAAGAGCTTTGAATAGATGAAGCAGAGACTAAAATACTCTTCATACAAATCCCTAGACTCAGCAAAGACTTGAGGCTACTCCATGTCGTCTAATTGGTCAGCTGCCGCCGTCCTCTCTTCCATAAGTCTCCAATTAAACGCTACCACTTCCGCGCTGATTTGACCCATAACAGTGTTCGTGCATCTCGTAGTGCCTCAGTGTAAACTCTCTTGACTCGCCAACCGAGACAAGTATATATTGTCGTAAGAGTGGTTGACTAACGCGGTTTTGTAAGTTTGTCGTGACAAATCAAAACTTTGTGATCGATGATTCTCGTAACGAATTCATGTCTAGTCTCTCTGAACTATGACCTCCTGAATGCGCCTGAACATATCTAAACTATGCTCTTCTTGTCCCCCTTCCTGTCTTTCCTCATTCTCATCCGGTAAAATATCTTCGTCCCTGATGTTAAACTTTTCGAGAAAGAAATTAAACCCCCTATATCTTGCAAATGATCTTTGTGACAAAAATTGAACACCCTACATCTTGGACTCAATTAGGTAAAAATCATTTAAAGGAAAAGAACATGAACTCCTAAGATTCAGTTAGAAAATATTTAGAATCTCTTTAAAGGAAATTTCTCATCCTGACACCGAGACAATGTTCTACAATACGTTTTGTACACTCACCCATGAAAATCTTTCAACAAAAATTGATATCAACAACCTATCATCAAAAATCACCATCAACCACACTCATTACCACTAAAGAGTACTCAACTTTCAAAGCAAAGCCCTACTTTACAAGATCAATAAAACTACTTAAAAAAAGCTGCTCAGATATGACAGATTACTTCACATATCTTACTGGATGAATATTTTTATATTATACGTCAGGGAAAACTGAACATCATCCTGACATCTAGGCAATGGTTCTACTGTACCTTGCTAAAGTATACAAATAATTTCAACCGTCAGCCAAAATCGATCCCGGCCAAATATCCTCCGAAACCATTATTCACTACGCCCATTGCTATTACACTTACATTAGGTGATCAATGCGTTAAAAAACAAAGCACTACGATTCACTGAAATCAATAAAACTACTTGACAATCCACCCCGAGATAAAACAACTTTACACACGTCCTTAAACCATTAGCATTTTTCCCAATCAGTTTTAAGAAGACTATAATCAAATACAGGCACTCACCAACGACCAAAAATACAAGAAACACCTACAACATCAGGAACAAAGATAACATAGCGATGATGAACACACGAAGAAAAAAGCAGTTTTTTACAAGATTTCTTACGAATGCTGCTACACATCCTATTTCGCAGGTGGGTGCACACTTGTAATGAAAGTCAACAAACAATTCTTTGAAAATCGTTACCACAGGCTTACGTTAGTCACCCGGAGAGGCGAAAAATGACATTTCCCCGGTGCATTGAGGCAAGAATAATGTACCGAACCATGGATTAAAAGTCCAGGAAAGCTTTGGAATCAGTACCGCAAACACCACCTCAAAACCTACAATCAACACGAGGTTAAGCAGCATGTTCTAGGTCAAGTCAGCAGAGGAACTGGGAGCGCGCGATTGGATGCTTACCGAAGAGATGCCAGCAGCAGCAGACTAGTGAGTGGACCCTGCATAGCTCCGCCACGTTCCCTAAAAATCGTGGGATCTGTAAGAATAGCAGGTAACCTCAGTGTGTCCCTCGTATTATCTATATTATCACATGCCAGACTAAGACGTCACGCAGCAGTCTATTAAACATTTTGACCATGTCAACAATAAAATATAAACCAACATAACTTACAAAAAACTCACCTGACTCTCCCTCGCAACCGATATTCATGACGCCTGTCTTTCCACGCCATATAGACACAGGGACAAAGTTCCCTGACGCACGACATGTAGCCCCCGATCACTGTTGCCAATAGTTATTCATCCACTTCCTTAGCAGAACAGAAATTGTTGGCTGCTGGGATGAAATTCTCTAGAAACGTCTTGCATTGTCGCTTAGGGTGTGGTTGCCAGAGAGGGAGGGTGTGGTGGCGGACGTTCCTCGCCACTAAATAACGCATGATGAAGTTAGGGAATGCAAAATAAGGCTCTATTATAAGTAACATATGAAAAATACCCCTATACTGAAAACACCGTAAAACAGAACGAGCGATTAAAGATTAAACCAGTCGGGAAATCCTAAATAAACAGCTCAAAAAGTATTGCCGAAAATGAAAACAACTTTACAAACTACAGACAGATACAGGAGATCTCGACAGCAGTACAAATATGGAATACTTTTGGTTCACTCGAAGTCTCGAAGTACTTAGATGTTTAGCTTAGTGTAATGGATATCCTCTAAAATGCAAAAAGTACAACTACATACACACTCCTACTCTGCCGGGAGCACATAACGAACACAAGTTTCCAGAAAATTATCCAAATGCATCCAAAACACTTACCAAACATCTGTATACAATGAAATCATCCTGTCTGTTACAATATCTCCCACTTCTGGCCCTTCTCTAAACACTCTAAGTAAAGTGAGGGAGGCGGTAATAGCCAGGAAGCTGAGGGAGAGGTGGCTAGAGAGGAAATACACGGTGGCGTTGATGATGGAGTGTGTGGTAACCATGGACTAAGTGGTGCCCAGGGTGAAAAAGAGTAGAGGTGAGGAAGGTTATATTAGCCAGGGGGAAGGGAATGAGTAAGTGATGATTAGGGTGAAGGAGCATCGTGACGGTGATGGACCTTTTGGTGGCCATGGTGGTGAAATGGCGTGTCCACGAAGGGAGTAGGCGACCCCCTGGAGCAAAAATTGAACCAGAGGGGTTGAAGCTTTTAGCATACCTAATCACACAATGAAAGTATATCATCGTTTTCTAAATGATGCCTCATCCTCAAGTATGCCATGGGATTCGATCGTGTATACAAGAACGAAAACAATGTCCAATTACCGATTTCACTTCTTCCCACTTATGGATGGTATATATCGTCTGATAGGGTTGGTAGATAAGAGTTTCACGGGATCGCTTGATTTTTCTACGAAATAATCTTCAATTTCCCTGATTTTAATAACCACCACTATTGCCCTATCGTAATTATAATCTCCAACTATTACTTGTATCATCTAAACACAACACTGCTAGCGTCAAACAAAATCAATTCACATCCAAGATCATTAGGGTCACGTCACTGATATATTGTTCTATGATTTTTTGAAAATGGAAAACGTACGACAGAAAATGGTCTATTTTTTTCACACTCGCATATTTTCTCTTATTCATTTACTAATCGAGTCAGCCATTTATCTTCCTGCCTTTCCGAGACTCCAATTGTTCCTAAATAGATATGAATATTTCATCTTATGAAACAGAATAGTTGTATTATGAAACTTTACCCCGCTCGTTCGTCTCTTTATACATATCATTCCTATAACTTCTGACCAAGTAGCATCGCCGTGTTGCTGAATTATACGATTATCGTATTACAATAATTTCTGTCATCTTATCATGAAGAAAACCTTCTTACAACAGGTCTTAGATGTCACCGTAGTGTCTCTCGACTTCTCGAGATTACATTTCATCAAATAACCATCCACAACCACTCATGTTTGTCACATATCAGTTGACTTAAACACTTAGGTAGGGAATGAGAGTTGTAGTTTCGGCTGTATGCAGGAGCTTGAAGGGGCAAAAATGGTGTGTTATCATCCTGTGACAGTACCGTACAGTTCAATATGGGTATGATCAACTTATAGACCTGATTTTGAGGAACAAAAGCAATTCAAAGACACATTTTCATACATGGCTTTTTTTTTTTTTTAGAATGACATTTTGATATGGTCCCGAAAATGGTTCCGTAAAATCGCATTTAACATGGACGAAAATGTGTCCTTCTGTTCCTGCCAAAGATTTCTTCTGTTCAGATGCATCATTTAACCTACAATATGTAAGTATCACTATCTGAGTTGTCTGAAACTCATAAAAGTTAAGTTATGATTTTTTCTCATTAATCATTTTGAGTTGCCTGGTAATCTTAGATTTAATCTCAGCATTTCAAAATATGTTGTATACACTAAGCCATTTTACTGGTTCATTTAGATTCATTTTCAATTTCTGTAGTTTATTTCTTGACAGAGGAATTGGTTCCCTAGTGCTGTCACTAGGTACCCCTGTACAATAATAGCAGAAGCATCTGGCAAGTGCCACGAATACGTAGGTATATAACAAACGTGCTTACTAAAGCCTCGGAAAGTTAGGATATTCGTTCAAAAAAACATCAATATTATTTGCATAATGTTTGGCTAAAATAGTGTGGGGTCATCGTATATCCGTCAGGGGGTCATGGAGTGTTGGTCCAGCAGGCGTCACGGAAACGTTGTGTGTGGGAACATCTTAGAAGGCAGTGGACAAAGGAGCGGCGGACGGGTCTTTTGCATGATGGACAAGCACGTTGCTAGGGGAGGCAGAGTCGTCAGTCTCCCAAGCAAAGTTATACCCGATGATGATACGAGCAGCAATCACGTCCCTATTCCGTGTCCCTTTCCCATAGATATGCGAAAGGTCATGGAGTTGACGAAGGGTGTCTTACCAGGTCGGCAGGGAGTCCAGGGGCACGGCTGCTTCTCGAGCTTGGCTTTGCGTGGGTCCTAAGTTGTAGATCTGTTCAAGGAACAAGTTAGTTATTTAGATTTATCATTAATCTCATTATTCAGATTCATACTGCAGTTTAAATACACTGCAAAAAGTTAAGGTTAAGTTAACTAGACTCCTTATTACAATCCTTGAGCACGGCGGTACAAGATCCTTATTGGTGCTCAATGATCGTACCGTCGTATTCAAGGAGAGTACCGTCGTGCTTAAGGATCATACCGTCGTGCTCAAGGATTGTTCCGTCGTACTCAAGGGACGTACCATCGTGCCCAAGGATCGTACCATCGTGTTCAAGGGTTGTACCGTCGTGCTCAATGATCGTAGCATCGTGCTCAAAGGTCGTATCGTCGTGCTCAAATTGTTCAAGGAACAATTTAGTTATTTAGATTTATCATTAATCTCATTATTCAAATTTATATTGCAGTTTAAATATAATGCAAAAATTTGAGGGTAAGTTAGCTAAACTTCTTGGTACAATCTTTGGGCAGGGAGGTACAAGATTTCTATCGGTGCTCAAGGATCGTACCGTCGTACTCAAGGATAATACCGTCGTACTTAATAATCGTACCGTCGTGCTCAAATTGAATTATAACGTCATGGTCCGGAGGTTAAATAAATTCCCTAAAACTGTATTGCCCAAATTTTCCGTCATACCAACATATACCACCGTTTGTAAAGGTCTGTCCAGACGAGTGGGCGTGTCTGCCGGGCAGCGTAGTTGGAGAGCAAATTCTGCTAGGACTGACCGTGAATGCTGTCCAAAGAGTAGAGGCTCGAGCCACCGTGCACCGCCTGGTGATTTCGTTCATCGGGCGCTCGGGCAATTTGACGGTTTGCTCGTAAAATATGCCCGTTAACGGGCATACCCGCCGATCAAGCCCACTCGTCTGGACAAGCCATAATGCTTAATCCATTGCCACTTCACCAATACCAAACCGCCGAACATCATAAACATTTCAGGTTCTGTTCGGATAGCCACTGGTCATGGCCTCTGCTTCGTTACATTCACATTATAATTCCAAATGTACATATACTTAATCTATTTTTTCTTTTTAAAGGACGTAATAATTTTGCAACATAGGTTTTCCTCTGGATTTCGAAACTATATTGATATATTGATTCAAATGGTTATTTGTTACATCTGTAGTCGAAGCATATGAGGCAGCTGACGAAAGCCGGATATTGAGCTGGTCACAGTTCTAGCGTTAAGTATGGAATGGCTGGCTATTCCTAACAAAATAACTGGGATTCCTAGTGCTGATATCCTACCCATATTGGATTATATACATAGAGTTAAGCATTTCACGTAAATTATAAAGTATTAAGTGTGTAATAATTAAACTTATACCTTCGAGTTGATAGGTCTATGAAAATACTGCATTCCTTTTCGTCCACTGATGATGATGCAGTTTCGCCGAAGGAGAATATTCTTGGGTACAAAAACGCGTCAAAAACCGAATTCCGTATCCTGGAAGTATATAATAAAACCTAATACAACAGTTAACGCAACCCTGTGAAGATATAACAAGTTCCCCGAGATCTATAGAGATCATTCAACACACTAACATGGAAACCTCTGGTTGGGGGTAGGGGTAAAGACAATTGATGAACATTAAATAGGAGTTTCGACCTTGACCTAATCTCCAACTATGGTAGAAAATTGTAGAAAAAATAAAGATCACTTTACTTCCATATACGTCATACCAAACTATCAAGAGAAGACAACCTAATAAAATAGTCATAACATTAAGAATTAACATCTCAAAAAACGTAGAGATCAACTTCTAAGAAACAGTCTTCTAGGCAATAGCTTTGAATTGATGAAGCAGAGACTAAAATACTCTTCATACGAATCCCTACACTCAGAAAAGACTCAAGGCTACGCCATGTCCTCTGATTGGTCAGCTACCGCCGTCCGCTCTTCCATAACCCTCCAATCAAACGCTGCCATTTCCGAGTTGATTTGCCAGATTTTCAAAGCACTTAATTGTAAAGCTTAATTCCTGGTCGTTTTATCAGTGCCTCAGTGTAAAACTCTCTTGCCTCGCTAACCGAGACAAATATCTGTTGTTGAAAGACTGGTTGACTAACGTGGTTTTGTAAGTTTGTCGTGACTAATTAAAGCCTTGTGATCGATATTCTCGTAAAAAGTCCATGTCTAGTCTCTCTGAAATATGACCTACTGCATGCGCCACAAGATATTTCCTAAACTATGCTCTTCTTGTCCCCCCACCAGTCTTTCCTCATTCTCATCCGGTAAAATATCTTCGTCCCTGATGTTAAAGTTTTCGAGAAAGAAATTAAACCAACTATATATTAGGGTTCATCTTACTGAAAAATATTGAACACCCTACATCTTAGACTCAGTTCGGTAGAAATCATTTACAGGAAAAGAACATGAACTAAGATTCAGCTCAAAAATATTTAGAATCTCTTTAAAGGAAATTTCTCATCCTGACACCGAGACAATGTTCTACAATACGTTTTGCACACTCATCCAAGAAAATCTTTCAACAAAAATTGATATCAACAACCTATCATCAAAAATCACCATCAACCACACTCATTACCTCTAAAGAGTACTCAACTTTCAAAGCAAATCCTTACTTTACAGCAAGATCAATAAAACTACTTAAAAAGCTACTCATATATGACAGATAACTTAACATATCTTACTGGATGAATATAATTATATTATACGTCAAGGAAAACTAAACATCATCCTGACATCGAGGCAATGGTTCTACTGTACCTTGCTGAAATATACAAAGAATTACAACCGTCAGCCAAAATCGATCTCGGCCAGCTATCCTCTTAAACCACTATTGACTACGTCCATTGCTAATACACTTACGTTAGATGATCAGTGCCTTCAAAAACAAAGCATTACGATTAACTAAAATCAATAAAACTACTTGATAATCCACAAGAGATAAAGCATAACTTTACACACATCCATAACCCATTAGTATTTTTCCCAATCAGCTTTAAGACGACTATAATCAAATACAGGCACGCACCAAGGACCAAAAATACGAGAAACACCTACAACATCAGGAACAAAGAAACATAGCGATGATGAAGACACGAGGACTAGAATAGCATTGGAATCAGTACCGCAAAAATCACCTCAAAACCTACCATCAACACGAGGTTATGCAGCATGTTATAGGTCAAGTCAGCAGAGGAACTGGCAGCGCTTGATTGGAAGCTTACGGAAGAGATGCCAGCAGCAGCAGACTAGCCAGTGGACCCTGCATAGCTCCGCCACGTTCCCTAAAAATCGTGGGATCTGTAAGAATAGCAGGTATCCTCAATATGTCCCTCGCATTGACTATATTATCATATACCAGACAATGACGTTACGCAGAAGTCTATTGAACATTTTGACCATGTCAACAATATAATGTAAATCAACATAACTTACAAAGACCTCACCTGACTCTCCCTCGCAACCGATATTCATGGCGCCTTTGTCTTTCCACAGCATACAGATAAAGCGACGAAGTTCCCTGACGCACGACATGAAGCCCCCGATCACTGTTGCCAATAGTTATTTATCCACTTCCTTAGCAGGACAGAAGTTGTTGGCTGTTGGGATGGAATTCTCGGGAAACATCTTGCATTATCGCTTATGGTGTGGTGGCCAGAGAGGGAGGGTGTGGTGGCGGACGCTCCTCGCTACCAAATGACGCATGCTGAAGTAAGGAAATACAAAATAAGGCTCTATTATATGTAACAAATGAAAAGTACCCCTGCACTGAAAACACCATAGAACAAAAGAAGCGATTAGAAATTAAACGGGTCGGGAAATCCTAAATAAAAAGCTCAAAAAAGTATTGCCGACAATGGAAACAACTTTACAAACTACAGACAGATACCAGAGATCTTGACAGCAGTACAAATATGGAATACTTTTGGTCCACTCGAAGTTCCGAAGTACTTAGATGTTTAGTTTAGTGTAATTGATATCCTCTAAAATGGAAAAGATACAACTACATACACACTCTTAGTCTGCCGGGAGCACATAGTGAGCAAAATTTTCCAGAAAATTATCCAAATGCATCCAAAACACTTACCAAACACCTGTACACAATGTAATCATCCCGTCTGTTACAATATCTCCCACCTCTGACCCTCCTCTAACCACTCTAAGTAGAGTGAGGAGGGTGTAATAACCAGCGAGCTGAGGGAGTGGTGGCTAGAGAGGAAATACACGGTGGTGTTGATAATGGAGTGTCTGGTAACCATGGACCAAATGGTGCCCAGAGTGAAAAAGAGTAGAGTTGAGGAAGGTTATGTTAGCCAGGGGGTAGGGAATGAGAAAGTGGTGGCTAGGGTGAAGGGGCATCGTGACGGTGAGGGAGGTTTTGGTGGCCATGGTGGTGAAATGGCGTGTTCACGAAGGAAGTGGGCTACCCCCTGGAGCAGCAAATGAACCAGAGGGCTTGAAGCTTTAAGCATACCTAATTACATAACGAAAGTATACTAGCGTTTTCTAAATGATGCCTCATCCTCAAGTATGCCATGGGATTCGATCGTGTATACAAGAACGAAAACAATGTCCAA
>JAYMFT010313547.1:0-10088 GCA_038088735.1 Panulirus argus | reverse complement strand
CGGCTGCTGCTGCTGCTTCCTCCTCCTCCTCCTCCTCCTCCTCCTCCTCCTCCTCCTCCTCCTCCTCCTCCTCCTCCTCCCCCGCCAAGTCAGCCACCCTGCCACCGCCGAGGCGAATATTTCCAGGACGATCCGTTCCAGCAACGGAGGGGCTGGAGAGATCAACATGGAAGACGTGAATGGAAAACCCTGGAAAAAGGACGGTTAAAGGCTGGAGCGCTGGTCGGTCGGCGGGAGAGGCGCCTGCAGGAGGCTGGCTCTCTCTCTCTCTCTCTCGATAAAACTGAATTCCTTTTCCGATTCGAGGAAAGAAGAAAACCCGTTTTCCAAAGGTTTATGATTAAAGAGGTGTTGTAAAACCACACACACACACACACACTGACACACACGCACACACATACACACACACACACACACACACACACACACACACACACACACACACACACACACGCTCAAATGAGACTCCGCGTGCAGGAGAATTCTTCTCGCACGGCCGACGGGATTATGCATATTTCAACCAAAACAAATGTCGCGGATGAGGAGGAGACGACGGGTCGTTGATGCCATCAAAGGTGTCCCGAATTTCCATAATGTATCCGGCTCATGATGAAGACCGGACGCGTCGGTCGTAACAGCCGACATTAACGCCGCATTTGGGCGTCGTCCGGATAAAGGGACTCTTGTGTCGGATTACGTAGATGTAGCCGGATATATGTGTGTGTGTGTATCTCCGTCGGGTTCTTCCGTATAAAGCTGTTTCTTATAAAGGCGTTTATGAGTACCCTTGATGAGTACGCTTGTGAGTCAGGGATGGAGCAATTTGTACCGTCGAGGTGTTTTATGTAAAGAAATGGTTACTTCATTTACCAGTAAGGTATTTCTAACCGGATGCCAGGGGGAGAATAGTCCTGTCACAGCGCTTCACTGAGCTTCCAGAAACTGTTATACGGACTTTTTGCACCGTTACGAGTTGGGTGGAACACGTTATTGTAAAGTGACATGCAACGCAGTTTTCCTGTCCTTCGTAAAATTCAAAGCTGTCGATTATATTAATTGAAGATAGCTTTTTATCTGTTTTACTGTTCGGGGAGAGAGAGGGAAAAAAATAGGCGCTCCAGTATTAATATTATTGTTGTAGATTTCTTTTTATATTTGCTCTCTTTTCACTTTTAGGAGAGTGAAAAAAATAAGGCGCTCTTTTACATAAATACTAATTTTCGTTCTCAAGTGAATCGCCGACCAGGGAGCGGATATGTGTGGGATAAAATCTCACTGGAGTTTTAAAACGTGAAGTGGCGTACCTCAGGGGTCACTCTTTGGGCCTCTCTTGTTCTTAATGGGTGAGAACAGCTTTTATATAGTGGTTCCCCCCACCCCTCCCCCACCTCAAATCCCAAAAAACGTCGTTCTCACCTCCAACTCCCCCTCCCCCCCTTCAGCCTTCAACACACACACACACACACACACACACACAACAGTAATCACACTCATAGGTAATTACACACTCCAGATGCTTTTTCTTTCATTTTTTTTTTCATTTACAGCAACAAGAGCCCTAGACCATCCTCAGTCCTTTGTAGGTGTTCCCGAGTATCCAACAGGAACTCTGTTATAGCTCTCCTCAGCTGCGGCAGTCCGCTAATTCTGTGTATTGAGCTGAGTACACACAGATATTACAGTGTTGCGTAAGACAGCATAGCTATA
Source organism: Panulirus argus (assembly GCA_038088735.1). Classification (NCBI taxonomy): domain Eukaryota; kingdom Metazoa; phylum Arthropoda; class Malacostraca; order Decapoda; family Palinuridae; genus Panulirus; species Panulirus argus. Next base: position 8,381 of record JAYMFT010313547.1, on the reverse strand, counting down.
CCAGGGATAAATTAGAATATATTCAGCTGAATAAACTTTCCTACTATCTACAAGAGTGTAGCTCAGTACAGTGTCGTGGGCATATCTGGATTTTATATGACCACGAAGAGAAAAATTAGGCCTGCATTTTGGTAGATATATGAATATGGACGACGGGCCAGATTTTGAGACTTGTATAGCCACGAAGCGAAACAGGACTGTATTATGATAGTCATATTAATCTGAGTTCTAATCCAGGCCACGGTGGGGAAACAGGACTGCAGTTGCAGTACTGATTTAAAATCTGGATTCTAAGCCAGATTTTGATTGATGCCGTTACGAGACGACACAAGGACTGCGCGTGCAATGGTAACCCCGCGAAATCTGGACTTAAAAGCCAGATTTTGGAGTCATATATAGTCACAAAACGGTAGCGAAGTGTATAATGAAAAGCCACATAAAACTGGATTATGCTTTCCCGAGCCTGAAATTCACAATACTTTAATGGCGATGGATTTTGTGATTCCACATCAGAATGGGGAATTTAAATACCGTTTGGAAATTTCAGTGTTTAAATTGAGTGTTTAAAGTAGGGGCTATAATGTATGTAAATGGCTTTTATGTGTGTGTGTGTGTGTGTGCGTGTGTGTGTGTCTGTGTGTGTGTGTGTATGTGTGTGTGTGTGTGACTGACTAACCAAAGCACTTTCCACCTTACCCACCTCCGCAGCGGAGTGAACAGTTAGCTCCTAGGTCTATAAATACCCTCCAGCCTTCAGTCTCCCTCGATTTCCCCTCCCTAGACCCACATACAGTATGCATGACCGCCCCTTGCCCCTTAGATATACGTTGCCACAGACGTTGTAAACAAGTCGGCCTCTTTCATTCCCGTTTTCTTCCACCGCTTTGAGGTCTGCAAGAACGAGAGTGGCGGTGATTCTCTTTAAGGTTTTCGACTCTATTGACCTTCTGTGTTTTTCTTTCTGTCGCCTTGTTTTGCTTATTTGTTTATTTATTTATCTTTACGGGTTGAAGTGCACATAATAGTGTGTCGTTCAAGACGACACACTCTAACCCATATATCGTTTTCTGGACGAAGTTTTGAAATCGTAAATGACACTGATATAAAAGTCTGTTCGTAATATACTCTCAGCTCTGTCTGTGTTTCTGTCTGTCTGTCTCTGTCTATCTGTCTATTTGCCTGTTTGTCTGTCTGTCTGTCTCTGTCTGTCTATCTCTGTCTGTCTGTCTGTCTGTCTCTCTGTCTGTCTCTGTCTGTGCGTCTCTGTCTCTGTCTCTGTCTCTCTCTCTCTCTAAAAAAAAAATCCACTGAAAAAAAAAAAGATAAACAACCTCCACTGGTTAGGTCCAGATTTACCACATTTTCTAAGATTCTTGGACGGATTAGAATCGTCATTCTTTCCCCCGAAAAAAAAAAAAAAAGCGTCACCACCTCCCTCGTTAGTATTCCCCTCGCCTCTTGGCGCATCGTCTTCCCTTTTCCCTTCCTCTTTCTCTTATTATTTTCTCTTAGATTTTACCCCCACAGCCTCTACCACGTCGAGACGTGTTCTCCCTCTAAGGACGATGATTCACGTTCATCGGTGGCTTCAACTCGTCCCATCGTCATTTCCGTCTCCCCATACAATACGCACGTCGGTCTGATTTACCTCCTCCGTTTTGATGGGAGTCCACCAGCCAACCTTCCGTTTTGATGGGAGTCCACCAGCCTTCCACTTTGATGGGAGTCCACCAGCCTTCCACTTTGATGGGAGTCCACCAGCCTTCCATTTTGATGGGAGTCCGCCAACCTTGCTTCCATTTTGATGGGAATCCACCAACTTGTAATCTTCTTTTACATCTCCGGATCTGTTTTCATGTCCCTATAGATTAATTTTTTTTTATCACCATCTCTTTCTTCCATATCTCTTCCATGCTCACATCTCAAAGGCTTCTTTACCCATCAATGTCTCGTTCCCTGCAAGTCCACGTTTATGGATCTTTACTCGACTACACTACTGACTCTCACACTACCGTCTCTCACACCACCGTCTCTCACACCACTCTCATACCAATTATCTCTCACACCACTGTCTCTCACATCACTGTCTCTCACATCACTGTCTCTCACATCTCTGTCTCTCACACCACCGTCTCTCACACCACTGTCTCTCACACCACCGTCTCTCACACCACCGTCTCTCACACCACTGTCTCTCACACCCTTGTCTCTTACACCACTGTCTCTCACACCACTGTCTCTCATACCACTGTCTCTCACACCACTGTCTCTCACACCACTGTCTCTCACACCACCGTCTCTCACACCACTGTCTCGTACCACCGTCTCTCACACACCCGTCTCTCACACCACTATCTCTCACACCACTGTCTCTCACACCACTGTTTCTCATACCACTGTGTTTCACACCACTGTCTCTCACACCACTATCTCTCACACCACTATCTCTCACACCACTGTCTCTCACACCACTATCTCTCACACCACTGTCTCTCACACCACTGTCTCTCACACCACTGTCTCTCATACCACTGTCTCTCATACCACTGTCTCTCACATCACTCTCTCTGCTGTTCTACTCTTGACTGTAATGCCCAAGCTGTTGGTACAGCAGGTTATTCGTAGAGCTGGCAGTTCAGTAAAGCGCTCTTAGGATTGATCCTGTCCCTGATACAGCAGGGTATTGGTAGAGGTCGCTGTTAATGGAACTGTCTATTGATAGACCTGTTTGCTGATAGGTGGAACAGCCTGTTGACCGAGCTAGTCGCTGACAGAGCAGGGTGTTAATAGAGATCGCTGTTATTGGAATATTCTGTTGGTAGAGCTGGTTGCTGCTAGAGCAGGCTGCCGATAGAGAACGCTCTTAAACAGAACAGTCTGTTGATACACCTGTTTCCTTATAGAGCGGCTTATTGGTGCAGGGCATGAATATAGCAGGCGATGAATAGAGCGTGGTATAGACAGAACAGCCTGATACAGAAAAGATTAATAGAGCAAGTTATTGACAAAAAGAAAGTTTGTCTATGGGGCAAGTCTTTAATAGAAAAGAATTATAATTGAGCCGTCTCTTAAGAGAGAAGAAATATTCCAGATCATGCCCTATTTTATAACATCAGGGCTGTTCATAGAGCAGGTTGTTGACAGAACAGGGTATTCGAGGAACCAGCTCTTGATCAACCAGGCTATTTGAGAACGCAAGTTGCCGCTCTCCAAGAGTGCAGTGGTCAGCCCCGTTGGGATTCCTTCACCCCCCACCGAGAGATGGCATCACAGAGATGATTCCCCCTACTCACGAATGAATCCCTTGAGCTCTTCGACAAATTTCCCCCGAAGTCACAGAGATATTTGTCTGTCTTCGGCTTGAATTTGGACACGTATTTTTCATTTTGTTATCCCCCCCCCCTAGGTAGTGAGGTCTCGTTCCAGTGTCCCGATGTTTCGTAAGTTTCATTTTAAATGCTCCGGACGACCTATTCCTCCCATAGTTTTGCTTCGCTCACTCACTCGCAGACGCAAATTGGTTGACATTCCCTTTTCTTTTTTTTTACGGTATGGACGACGGTCTCTATATGCGCGTGTATTATATCCATAGCTGGTGGTCTATGGAAGAAGGAAGAGGATTTTTTGTTTTTTTTTAAGCTCGTTTCGTGGATAGTTTAGCTGGCTTATTGCCGGGACTCCATCCGACTCGCGTCCTCTTAAGTGTAGCATGAGTTAGGAAGTACTTCGTTGCTCTGTTATTAGTAGATCATTTAGGGTGTTACGCTATTGTAAGTAGATCATTTCGGGTGTTGTTCTATTGTAAGTAGATCTTTTCGGGTGTTACGCTGTTGTAAGTAGATCACTTCGGGTGTTACGCTATTGTTAAGTAGATCATTGCGGGTGTTACGCTTTCATAAGTAGATAATTTTGGGTGTTACGCTATTGTTAAGTAGATCATTTCGGATGTTACGTTATTATAAGTAGATCATTTCGGGTGTTACGCTATTGTTAAGTAGATCATTTCGGGTGCTACTCTTACTTTAGCACTTCGAATCTGGATAATAAATTCTAAGATCTCTCAGGTTCATCTGGAACTATTTTTTGCCATTTTATTCAAGTTTCCATCTGAGTGTTTCAGTGTCAAACAACAGATGATCGTATTTCATTAATCGGGTTTGTACGTCAGGTTTCCTCTTCGTCGTTTTTCGCTAGATTTTCGAAAAAATATTAATTGGTTCCATACCGTCTTGGTTTGTCCCAGAGGGCTTATGGAAGACGAATTTATTCTCCTTCCCTCTTCGCTGAGACTCTCTTCAAGTCCGAGCACATTCTTTTCTTTTTTTTTTTATACATATCACGTTGCTGTCATGACTTGATTATCGTGTGTGTGTGTGTGTGTGTGTGTGTGTGTGTGTGTGTGTGTGTGTGTCTATCTCTTCTTCTTCTTTCCAAGCCGTAAGAGTTCGAGTTCTTTTTTTCAGTGCACCATGTCCTGGGTTCTGCTAGTGAGAGACAGAATGAGGAGGAAGAGGAGGAGGAGGAGGTGGAAGAAGAGGAGGAGGAGGAGGAGTAGAGGAGAGGAGGAAGTACAGCTGTCACAAACTTTTCTGGAAACTTTTATTCCATTTGCGACATGGAGGGTCTCCAGAAGGGTTCAAGTGAGGTTGGGGGTGAGGCTCAGCCGTTGGGGTTGGGTGAGGGATTGGGGGGTGATGTTGGGGAAAGGATTGGGGTGAGGTTAGGTAAGGGATTGGGGTGAGGTTAGGTAAGGGATTGGGATGAGGTTAGGGAAAGGATTGGGGTGAGATTAGGTAAGTGATTGGGGTGAGGTTTGGCAAGGATTGGAGTGAGATTAGGCAAGGGATTGGAGTGAGGTTGGATGAGGGATTGGGGTGAGATTAGGTAAGGGATTGGGGTGAGGTTAGGTAAGGGATTGGAGCAAGATAAGATTAGGGAATTAAGAGTGAGGTTGGTTGAAGACGGAGTGAGGTTGGTTCTTGCCTCAGGACTGGGGTTGATTGCTTACGAAGGTATAGCTGGGGTTAGACTCGACTGAAAGGAATATGGAAGATTTACGTCCAGTCGTGCAGTCAAATTTTAATGTAAAGAGAGAGGAAAAAAAATGGGAAAGTTGATCTTACACACTACAAGAAGCCTCTCTCTCTCTCTCTCTCTCTCTCTCTCTCTCTCTCTCTCTCTCTCTCTCTCTCTCTCTCTCTCGAGGTACTCTCACCACCTCCTGTCCCACTTTCCTCCCTTCCATTTTCCCTTTGCCCATTCCTTCATGTCCGGCCACCCTCCTCTTTCACACACACACACACACACACACACACACACACACACACACACACACACACACAAACAAACAAAACATCCTAACTGTCCCTGCGCCACCATCTCGCCAGAGACTCTCCCCCTCTCCTTTGAAGTACCTGCCTCCTAGTCGTTCTTCTATCCCCAACACCAACACCACTCCAAGTGCAGGACTTGCAAAGAAGGTCACCAGACACGGTTTGCAAGTCCTAGCGGTATGGCGCCCTGTAGTCGGTCTCTTCAGCCTCGTCTTCTCCATCAGTTCATTTCTCCAAAATTCATAATGTCCTGTCCTTCTTACATCATCTTTCAAAAGGCACCAGACAAACTACTATCACTCCCAAGCCATCACCTTACACCATCTCCGCCACCGTCATATCCGGCAGCCTGAGATCCCTCGTCCCCGAGGTAGCAGTTCAGCGCCTCGAACCCAGACCAGTTCTTATAGAGTCACTCCAGTTTGCCTATGTATATTGCCTGCGTAGTTTACTGTACATCATGTATAGTTTCGGGCTTTGGCTGCTGTTATTTCAGTAAATCGGGAATCATCATGAATTTTTCATTATCACCAATATGGTGATTATCATAATTGTCATTACACACACACACACACACACACACACCAAACCATACATTATGGGAAAGACTGTGTAGTCTTCAGTATATGTTATACTTTTCTCTTCAGTATCTTGATTTTACACACTGTCTGTTCAATAAAGACTTTTTTTTTCTAAGTAATACTCATAGTATTTCCGATTTCCCTATTCTAGAAACCGAGACCTCACGTGATAAGGATATGAAAAACAAAATACCGGAATGGAACTATCAGCCCAGTCAGACTGCGCGACAAGCGGTGTCTGGTAACTTTTGTGGTGATTGATGCCAGAATAATCAGTGGGAAAAAAACAACTTCCACTTTTTTTTATCGTCAATGCATTGATTTACAGCAAAAAGTTCTTTTTGTTTATTATTATTGCTTTGAGTATCGTGGTTCCCAGCGGCACTTAGTGCATTCGCGAACCTGTACTTAGGACAAGTTCCACCATGACAAACGGGAATGAATTCGCATTCAAACATTTTTTTTTTTGACGCATTCGCTGTGTCATTAAGAACGGGTCAGTTCTGTTGTCGTTATTGCCATAAATACTAACGGCGGTATTATTATTATTATTATTATTATTGTTATCACATTATTATTATTATTATTATCACATTAATATTACTATTATTATTATTATTGTTATTATTTTTATTATTGTTATTATTATTATTATTGTTATTATTATTATTACTATTGTTATTATTGTTATTATTATTATTATTATTATTATTATTATTATTATTATTATTTAACCCTATGTTGCCTTCTCCAGGACTCCTGCACAATCAGTAGCAGGGAAAGTATGTTACTTACTTTTTGAAGCGAGTTCGCCGAGATGACGCAACCTCGTTAAAGAGTTACTTTATACTTTTTCACTTGTGATGTAACCACAAGCAGGCGGAGTCCGGTAACGCCTCGTTTGACGAAGTGTATGAAATTTTACCGTGATTTCAAATGAATGAAAGAAAAAACTTGTTAGCAGAGAGGTAATTCATCTGGACAGTCTGTTACGTGCAATTTTCAACTTAAGTTGACGATGTGCTAAAGAGAAAACGGGAATATTTTTTTTTTTTAAAGATTAACTCCTTTGCTCAGTCCACAGCAGTTAACGCTGTAAAATACCATGCAGTAACTTTGGGTAATTTCTGAGATAGATCCTTTCCTGGCTCCTCTTTAATTTGAGCAAGATGGCACCGTTAGGAATGTGAAGACTCACACAAAAGTTCTGTCGACAAATCTTTAAGAAATTAATGGCCAAAGATGTTTCCAGACTCCACGTATGATTCTTCTGGGATTTTTTGGGGGGGACAAAAGAAAGACGTAGAGGGAGTTAATAGGGATGAAAGAGGGAAGTAATGGAGAATAAAAAAAAGAATAGTGTGGAATGTAAAGTTTTCAATAAGTGTTTCTTTCTCAACACCTCGGAAGCTTTGGGAACACTCTATACCCTCTGTCATGTCTTTCCCAATAGCTATGACTTGATACATTTCAAAAGACAGTTTTTTTTTTTCACTTCTTCCAAAATTCATAAATACTATTCCTTTGTCTCTTCTCCTTTCATTAACCTCTCTATGCTTCAGTTAAGGTTCGGCCTTGAAGTGGACTTCTGTCTGTGAGTGGAGCCTCTAGCATAACAAGAAATATAATGTATATGTTATTGACAGGCCTCTTGCATATTGGAGATGATGTGGGGGAAGATGTGGGAAAGGTATGGTGAAGTGGAAAGCTGTGGGTGGAACGCCGGGAGTGGAAGATGCAACAGTGAAGGACCAATGCCCGTGGGAAGAGGTGGTCACACACAAGCGGGTCTTGCAGTGTTGATTGGGCAGGTTGGGTCCTTCAGGTGTTAGTATTATTAGGTATAGTTGGGGTGCGAATATAAGTATGATTTTGTAAATAAACACACACACACACACACACACACACACACACACACACACACACACACACACACACAGCTCATCCTGATCTTAAGCTCTAGTGTAAATAATTAACTAGTAACTATCATAACTTCCCAATTTTCTAAATATCTGTAATACCTCAACTGTGTATTTTCAGCCAAATTGCTGCCTCAGTCCAGTCCAATAAACCGCTATTTTATATATATATATATATATATATATATATATATATATATATATATATATATTTTGGCTTTTCCGTTTCACTTTTACCAGAACACTGGAATAATCTTCGACAAATAGCCAATTTTCTCTTGTGGTAGTGGTGGTGGCTGGAAGGTGGTGGTGTTGGTGATAGTGGTGATAGTCCTGGAGGTAGCTGTAGTCGTATGCGTGGTGGTGGTAGCAGCAGTAATAGTGGTGGTAGTGGTTATAGCACGGATGTAGAGGGCAAAGCAACTCTTGAGTTTCAAGGACCCGCACGCATTCCCAAACTTTATTTTTTTTGTTTTGTTTTGATTAACCTTTACTGACCCTGAGTGCATATGCATATGATACAAAGAATACAAGAGTGATACAATGGG
>JAYMFT010313546.1:0-23526 GCA_038088735.1 Panulirus argus | reverse complement strand
GGTTGTGTGTGTGTGTGTGTGTGTGTGTGTGTGTGCAGGTGCCCCTCCCCCCCCCGGCAGGTCACGGGGTGATATATCAGGGTGATCGGAAAAGGGTTTTGCCTGCGTCAGAGGCGCGACCCTGGCTCGATTGGGGGGGGGGCTTCCAGTCCACCATATTTGGCCATCAACTTTTATTATTATTACGCTCGTCCGTGAGTAATTACAGGTAATCACGACGCTGTGTAACGAACCCTAGAATTACCCTGTCAGTTGGTGGCTAATGATCTTTATGACAGTGATTAGGGGAAAATCTAGAGAGGGGGTAGGGGGGTTGCTTGGGCATTAACTGTACCATGCCTCCCCTCCACTCACCTCCTCCGTCTCATGAAAGTACCTCTTCTTACGAAATCCTGTGGTTACGCCCCTTCGCCCCGGCGACTGATACGTCCCCTTCGTCCGTTTCTGGTGAGATTAAGACCTCGCAAGAACACACTCCGTGGTGGAGGTGTCCCCGGTGCACTATGCCTCTCTCACTTTCCTCCTCTCCTCAAGGATGTCTCCGGCGGTGCGTTGAGAAGGAAAAACAAGCAAAAACAAATTGAAAGCGACCAAACGAATGATTTCATGCACGGTCAAATATTGATGATTGCCGAAATGTATCTGATTTTACATTTTTTTTGTGTGTGTGGGCGCGGGATGAGTGGCGCGTAAAAGTTTGAAGGATCTGTACTCCTGATTGGCTTAGTGTTGTAATTGGATTGTCTTGTATTGACAGGTAGGTATTGCTTGTGTGGGCGTGGCCACGGGACGGGAGTACTCAGTGTGTACGGGCAGGATGGGCGTGAGCCTCGCCCCTTGGTCCTGGTGCAGTTGTTAGAAGAAATCTGGTTGCAATGACAGGAAGGGAAAATGTCAGAGATATGGTTAATGCTGATACTGTTTGCAGGGAGGTGAGGAAGAAATGATTAATATAGACATTATTCACACGGTGGAGTGGGGTTGGGAGGTGAGTAATATGTTTGGCAATGTGTGTAGGGTAGTGAGCTAGTAATGACATAAGAAGGGGAAGTTCAGAGAGGTCATGTGGAACATGAAGATTAATACAGCATTGTTCTTTCACGTCAGGTGGTGGTGCAAGCCGATAGCTTGTGTGGTTTATGAATAGAAGTTACGTACGTAACTTTGGTTTATTTTTTAGAACTGTTATACTAGTGTAGAGCAGGAGCCCCTGGATGAGATGTATTTTGGTTATGAAATAATAATAATGATGATGATAAATATATATATATATATATATATATATATATATATATATATATATATATATATATGGAAGTGTTACGTACGGATGGTACGTGTTATACAAGCGATGGTATTATAGATAAGACTTATATTGGTTGATTCAACCTTTAATGTTTAAAGTTTGTGAGGTTATCTTTTTTTTTTTACTTCGAAGGTTTCAGTCACGGACAGAAGAGTTCGTGAAGGCCAGGTCTTAAGTGGTGCACGAAGAAAAAGGCTAAAGAGATAAAGAAAGAGTAGGAAAAAAGAATGGTAATCAAGGGGTCCTTGAGGAAGTGGAAACCTTACTTTTAGAAAGAAAGCTATCTCATTTATGAGACCTGGGGAGATAGAAAGTTCTGTAGTTAAGAGGTGTATTGGAAGACGAGATAACTCAACGGCCTTTTATGAAGTGTTAGAATACTGGTACTGTCAGCTGTATTGGGAAAGTAGAGTATGTGTAAGATTAGGAAGAGAGGAGGGCGAGTGGTTCCCGGTGAAGGTGGGTCTTTTCCAAGGTGTGTTGTCGCCAGGGTCTTTAATCTCTCCAAATTCCTCTTCAAGTTTTAAAGATTTTTCTCATGTGAGTGATCATCTTTTTTTTTCTCGAAGTGTTCGAGACTCGGTGTTGAAAAAAATGATCATACCAGTAATAAAAAAGGTGGGGAAGTACCCGATATTACTCTGAATACTAATGAGGGGAAACTGCATTAGGCAGTTGGATGATGGCGGTTCAGCACAAACTCAAGACGTTAAAGCACTACAAACCCTTAAATCTGGAAGCCTCGTGCATCAGGGATCCTTAAACCTGGAGACCCCAGGCACTGGAAACCCTTGTCCATGGAAAGAAAAATAAACCTGGCACAAGAAAACCATCAGCACTAGAAACCCCACGGCGCTGGAAAACCCCCTCTCCTCCAGCGCTGTGGGCGCTTCCCTCGCCAGTCAATACAGCCGCTGGAACGTCTTTGCCTCACTGTTCCAGACTTTTACGCCACAATATCTTAAATAAAGCGTTGCGCAAGAATTCACGTCATTTATCTTGAGGTTTATTTGGAAAGGAGAGGAATAAAGTGTTGTGTGTGTGGCATGTGTGTGGCGGTCTGTTGAGCGGGTGTTTTTGTCGTGTGTATTGTTTATACATCTGTAATTGTGTACGTGTTGGTTGGTGTATATTGTGTATGATTTTAAGTGTACGTATATGCGTTTTTGTGTATGCGTGTGGGTGACTATTGTATATTTTTCTTTGCATGTATGTGATACATGTGAATGTGATACATGTGTATGTGATGTATACGTATGTGTGATATTTGCATGTATGTGTGTGCTTACATGTGTTTATATGTGTGGATGTATATTGTGTACCTGTGTCTAATGTATATTTACCTGCATATGTGTTTTATATATGATTGTGCGTACGTGCTTTAGTTTAGATAATTGTATGTGTGTGGGTGTGTATTGCCCACATCTGTGCTTGTTGCATGTATTGCGTGTTCGTTTTATATGCATTTACGTGCTTATGTTTTTGTATGAAGTTGGGGTGAGACTTGTGTCTATGGAAGTGAGTGTTGCTCGTCTTTAGGAATGTGTTGCAAGTATGATATTAAGTCTTGAATGTGTTAGTGTTTTATGATACGACCACAGGTCGTAACAGCATCACCAACACGTACCAACGCCCTTAAAGAGGGCAGTGGAGATCCTTCCATCATCTCGGTAGAATACAATGCCATATTCTCCCGCGTTTGCGTCAAGTCGTTCATTTAAGGTCGTTTTGCCATCACTTTCATTGCTTGATGTGATACATTCATTTATCCTCAGGTTGTTATATAGACCTCCTTGTGAGTTCCCAATAACGTGCTGGTTTCCCGAGCTGATTTGTAGGTTAAGTTGGTCATCTCAAGTTTTCCTGCTGGCGAGATAAACTTAGAGCACTCGCAAGTTTACAGTGTTAGAGGTATGAATGTGTTTGAGCAAGTAGCTTTAAGTTTATGTGTGATTTATATGTCATAGATTTCCGGGAAAGTGTTGCGTGGTGCGTAGCGTGAAGTATGCGTTATGTTCTCTGTATTGCGTGTAGCATGACCCCGTGGAATGCCGTTTGCTAGCTGCTCCTCTTGCATTACGGAAACTTGAGTGCGTAAAGTCATCATTCCCGGTAGTCGACACACAGTGTAATGTTACTAAATGAAATTTTCAGCATTGTGTGTTTGTGTGTATGTGTGGAGAGAGAGAGAGAGAGAGAGAGAGAGAGAGAGAATTCCATAGAGTGTAATGTACGATGCCGGATATGAACTGACCCCTACAGTGCCAGGCTAATTAGTTCATCTGCGTTGGCCTGCAGGGCTGGTGCGGGGGCCCTAAATGCTGCCGCGCAAACACAGCCCACTGCAGTCTGGGGCATCATCTCCCATGCTGGCAGACGCTGGAATATTCATTAAGCGAAATCCGAACGCCATGGCGCCTTTTGAGCATACAGTTCATGCCGTAGTATCATGCACTGTGATTCGTCCTTCACTTCTTTACTCGCGATTTATTTTAGGGCAGTAGATGCCCGAGTTACGGACGTCATGTCGAACGTGAACGTCCCCTCCTCCCCCACCTGCGGATTAAATCGACTCTTGAAGACCCGACCTGACCTTTCATCGTCTAGTTCAGTACGTGTGTCCCGAGGGAGAGGTTAGAGATAGCTTCATTGACCCAGAATACGTGTGTTGCGTATGTGTTATACGAGTGGCTGTAGGAAGGGGGCATGCCCTCTGAAATGGCAGTATCTAGGGCTCGAAGTCTTGTTTGTCGGTATACCTGTGGGAGGTGCACTTCTCGGGTGGGTTTGTTATCAGCGGTTGGGCGTGAGGGTGGGCGCGTTGGGTGTTGGGGCAGGATTGGGCGGTGAAACTGGGATATTTGATGCACCCGAATGTTGACATAGGGAATGAAATTGGTTTGGGGGTCTGTTATGGAGCAAGGGTTGGCGGTAGTATTGGGAGTTTACTTTACATGAATGTTGAGATGGGAAGTGAAATTAGGGTTCCTTTGAGGAGCAGGGAAAATGCCTGGCACTTGATTTGATCCAGGAAACAGGAAAGAAATCTGGTACTTGATTCACTCTCTCTCTGTCATAGATAAAGAAAGAAAAAAAAAAGAAGCGTTAGACATACACCATAAATCATTTTCATCCAGATATTCAGTGACCCAGTGACCAGTGGAGATTCTGCAGGTTTCCTGGTACGAATCTGAAACGACATTTTCAGGCAAGGATTTCCTTCAGCATTATAGCTGTTGTTACGTGGCTCAGGGCAGAAATTATCGCCTCCTTTACAACGCGGAAGAAAGGTACGATTGTGATAAAGTATGTAAGCTCGGAAGGTATAGTGGTTTTGGTTGATGTTCGTGGTAGGGACGCGAGCGATTGGCCCGCGTGTGGTGACGGCTGTTATCGGGTTAATTCTCATACAGGTAGACGATGTCAAGGTAGTGAGTGAAGTGTGTGGTGTGAGAGGGATCGCAGAGGTTTGCGAGATGTGTGGTGGTGGCTTAAGGGGTGTTTGTGGTGGTGGTAAGTCAAGGATGTGGCAGGGGGAGGCAGGAGACAGCGGCGGAGGCCATTAAACTCGAGGCCAGATGGAAAGTTTTATGGAATCGCTGATTTGTGAGAGGGAGGCGGCCGGCCTGCCGTCCGGCCGGTGGGCCGGTGTGAGTTATACCGCACGCGGTAATTACTCCATATGTCAGATTTATGATGCCAGGTGGAGAGGCGTGGGAGGTTGGGGCAAGGGGTGAGGAGACGGAGTGCTATTGAAAACTATGTCAACTATGTGACGTCAGCTATGGTGTCAACTGTGGGACGTCGTATGAAATTGATGCAAACGTCTCCTGATATACCGGACGAAAGATAACAAATTCATCTTTATCTTACGTCACGTGGTTGGGCCTGTTATAAGGTCTTGTTTATTTTTATCTTTATTGCAAAGCAACCGTGAAAGAAAAAGTAAGTGTTGGTGTCAGTGAAGTTCGCACACTTGTACCGCGGGTAAGGGCCGCCCGGGGGGGAGGGGTGTGTTATAGCCGTAGCTGCAGGGCAAATGGGCATTTTTGTGAGGAAAATGGGAGTAGGTGCGAGGCGAGAGGGGTGCGGGGGGTGTTACTCCGAGAGAAATTAGGCGGAAATAAGGGACGGTTGAAAGTACTACGTGTGGGAAAACTTGGCATAAGAATGTGGCGTGTGGGCGTAGATGTGGGAATAGCGGCGCAGTAGGCACGCACATGGAGGCATGCATGGTTGTGGGAAAAGCTCCCTGAGGAGCGGGGGGAAAGTAGTAGTATTATTGTTATGCAAACAAGGGAGAGCGGGAGGTGTGGTTCGGTGCGGGCGCGAGGAAGACAGGTCTTGGGGGGGGGGGCCTCGACACGCCCGAGGATGCTGGTGTTGTGGACGCGGGACACGAGACACGCCCCCTTCAGACGGCCAGAGGGAGTCGACGCAGGAAGGAAGCAGCAGTGGCGCAACGTATGGGCGCAGCTGGCATATCCTGGAGCCGGTCGTTGTCGCACCCTTTCGGTGACGACACGCACTTGGCTTGTCATCGTACCAGGCGCACGACCTTCCTTGTAGCCCCTCTGGGGTTGAGAGGGGTAGGGGGAGGAATTTACTGCTTTGGTAACGAGCAAGACTTCCCTCGCAACGCTACCACACGCCAGCCACACAACAGGTCGGCGGCTCTGTGCCACACGCCATTCCTAGTCATCAGGCAACGGCTGCCGTTCAGCGAACCTCATGGTCCCCGGATGAAAGGTGAATGCAAATCCAGCTCATGTCGGCCAAATTATCGAGCTCTCGTGAGCCAGGCTATCAAGCTCGTGCGAACCAAATTAGCCAGACTCGAGCCCCGTCACCTTACGAATCTCTGCACCTGAGCTGGGGTGCTGGATGGTGTGTGTGTGTCTCGATTCCCGACCATTAACCTGAGCAAGGCTCACGCGTGCTTAGGTATCTTGGATCACGCGAGTACGTACATTCACTTCACGGTTTTCCACCACGGTAGAAGATGACTAAACTCCGGAACCTGGGAATTTGGCTCTCATAGATATTTGGAGAAAGAGAGGGAGGGAGGGAGGGAGAAGGTCTGCACACACGCACCGTGGTGATTACCCCCCTGAGCACGACGCTCCTACCCATCAGTACAACGGTGCGATCCTTGACTGTGAGGGCACGGCCCTTGAGCCCGACGGCACGACCCTTGAGTACGATCCCTGTGTATGAGAGCCTGGCCCTTAAAAACCTGACCCTCATGAATCAGGTCAGAGGCCAGGCCACTGTACCCAAAGGTCGCACCGTCGTGCTCTAGAGGGGGTGGAGGGCGGTTTACCCCATACCCAAGTATCGGGTGCGATCGAACGTGGGTCCACAGATATGACAGGTTGATAAGCTTGATGATACCCTCCCTCTTTCACCATTCCACCTCCTTCCCTCCCTCGGCCTTCCCTCTTCCTCCCTCCCTACCTCCCTCAGTTTGTACCCAGGGGCCTTGATTAATGTTGTCTCCAAGTTATGGACAGGCCAGCTGATTAAAGCAAGAGATCCTTCTTAAAGACTTCCCTCCTTGTCGAAACACAAAGGCAATTACCGTGTCCCAGTCGAGACATAGAAGCTACAGTGATATTAAGTTCACACGTTATTGCTGAAACAGGTTTTGAAATTCGTGTTGATGAAGTGACTGGTTTCATGAATAATATCAGGGAAGCAGAGGATAGCGATTGGGAAAGTATAGGTAGAAATGTCAGAGGAGCCAGGTAATGTGTATGTGTTACGCAAGGGGGACGGAATAATGTACCTTTCCCCCATTTTCCCTGACACTGATGGTCAAATCCCCCCTCGTAAGAATTTAATTACTTTTGCTGACACGGTGACCTGCCATTAAGAAGAATGAAGTGGGTGTTCTCGTGAGTATCTGGTACTTACCCAAGCGCTTGCTGTGATGGGTCATGAACCAAGTAATAGTTCAGTGGGTTTCCTGGTGGGTGTGAGCAAATGCAACGATCACAAGCAGTGAAAGACGAGGGAAACTGATTAAAATCTTACGTAAATACACATTTTTTTTCCTTCAGCTTGCACTCAAATGCATGACTTAGCTAGAATTTTAAATCGAATATATTTAAACTTCACAGATTAAAAGATTTTTTCGTTGCGGTGAAGTAATACGCAAAACGTGAACCAAGACGTAGTCATTACGTGATGTGGATACAACGGAGAGTACGTCTCCTCTACCTACAGCAGGTCATTAGGATGGAACTTGAGAAAACAATGGGATAGAAAATGTGGTAGTGTTACTCAACAGTTCACCGGACTTTAAGTGAAATTCGTCTTGCGTTTCACGGTTTTTGTGAAGTTCAGTTATGCAAAGGTGTTTGATTTAGCAGTTGAGGCTTGACGAGTCACTTCAGTAGCGTATTGCAAACCCCATGAGCACGGCGGTACGACCCTTAAGCACTGCGTTACGACCCGTGAACACGGACAGAAGTATTCCTTCTTAGAAGAAGTGCTCATCTTCGATCCACTTGGATATCCTCCCTCTCCCCCGTGAGGAGGTTGCAGAGACGGAAGGATAAATATCTTCTTCACACCTCGATTTTACCCCTGGCTATGATGGCCTGGCCTTTGACCTGATTCTTGAGGACGGAGTCAAAGGATGAGCCATCATACGCAAGGGTCGTACCATCGTGTATAAGGATCGAACCCTCGAACTCAAAGGATTCTAAGTAACTCTTACCAGGGCTTGAGTTCACTCGGAATCACAAAACGCAATCGTGAGATTTTAGCAGGGAGAACTTCATCGTTTTGGTTGTTCCAAGACGTCTGAATCCAGCATCTTTTTGACTCCCGCGGGGCCCTGGAGACCTCCGTGGTAAATCGTAATGCTTCCTCCTCTTCTCCCGCGAGTCAGAGGTCGTGAAGTCGACCATAACCCATGAGTAAAGAACCGCGAATTGTTTTCTAGTGGAGGAGGGCGCGCGCTATCCCAGCCACGCCTCCCCATCATTGTGGTGTTCGGATCTCGCATGCCGCGGGAGCTGTCGGCCATTTCTGTACGTCATCCTCCCGCGCCCGCAGCATGGCGCGTGGTGCTGTCCCACGTCTCCTGCACTGGAAGCCCAGAAACACGCCAAGGATACTCGCTCATCGTCCACGCCTCCGTCAGGAGGGTTAAGGAAACGGCGGTGTGTGTTAGGCCCTAGCTCCTGCAGGAGAGCCTCTTCTGTAATTCACTGTCATGAGCACACTTGGCATGAAATGTCTTTGATTTTGTACAGAGTGCAAAGTAAGGTCATCCAGTGAGAATCTGGAGCCTGTTCCAGGGCTCGACGGATGTGCCTGGTAATTCAGAGACTCTGACCACTACACAACGGAGGCGCACTTCCCATCATTTATTAAAGTGTAAGAGAGTTATTTTTCTCGTGAAGAAAAGAGAGAAAGAAAGAGAAAGCCAGTTTGGGGGTAACATCTAGCCGAGGCAGGGAGCGGGGTCAGGGGAAGAAGACCTGGTGGGCTGTTGTGGTGCGGGTTGGTTATTGTCTGGGTGCGCCTCACCTTTAATACCTACTGACGCCCATTGTGGCCAGGAGGGCCTCCCGTCTCCGGGACCGCATCGTGCACAACGGCCAACCTCCCTCTGCCTCCGTCATGCGCACGAATCATCCTCACTCAGTATCATGCTCAAGTGGCTACCCTTCCCCCCCCCCTCCTAGACCATATCATGCACAAGGGGGCCACCTTTTTATCTCTGGTTGTATCATGCACGAGGGCCACTCTTCCTCAGGACTGCATCATGCACAGGGAACACCATGGATCCTTTACCCGATTCCTGATGGACAACATTTTTTGCCACGGTTCTTCGTGATATAAATTCCTTTTTTCTTTAATTGAGATTAATTTTATATTTTTAGAAATGGTAGTAATTTCTCGCACCTGATTTTTTTTTCTTCGTCTCTTTAGTCTTGATTTAACGGGAAGACGCCAGTGGGAACCGCTACCCACGTCCTCACAATCACCCGTGATGATCTCGTCTGGGGTTTCAGCTGACCGTGACCTCGTTAACTGCGGGTCAAGCCCAAGAGTGTGGTGATAACTCTCACCACCGCCTGACCCCGTAATGGCCATTGGTTATTGATTGTCACGTTGTCATAGCAGGTGTCTCGTACGCCCCTTTGTCTGATGACTTAATCCCGTCAGCTGACCTCAGGGCTGGCTCCTCGTGCCTCGCTAGAGGGCCAAAGTGGACGCTGGACTCTCCAGCACGCTGCAGGTCACCATTTCGGTGGATTTATTGCTCCCTGGGAAACATCCCACTGAAATTACTACGTTAAGCATTTAGATATTCGTAACATTAAGATTAAATTATTTTAGAATATTCATATCACTTCTAATAGATGTCGTATCGAATTGTAATTAAAAAAAGATTACTATTAAGTGATTAAACGGATTTTTTTTTCCTTTTCATCTATTTAGTTATTGTAAAGAATACGTATCAAGAATGATTGTCATCCATATCGGTGGTGAGTGACTGTATGAAGGAAGAAGAAACATTAACAGGTGTTCAGGTTTCATATCTTGGATGACCAAAGAAAGGAACAGAAATTTGGTAAGGTGTGAATGATGGATAATGATGAAGTGTGTCATGACGCGTGAGATAACACAAATATGGGAGAGGTTGTTGTGTGTGTATGAGTGAGTGTGTATGAGTGTGTGTGTGTGTGTGTGTGTGTTTCCACTGCTGTAGGATTAAAATCTACAAGATGGAACTCAAGATGTTATAACCTGAATTAGAGGACACCAGTGCACCACGCTTGGACCTGCCTACCCCCACTGACTCACTCGGCACCGCTCTCACCCACACCCACGACTCGCTCCCTGCCCCACCCTGACCCACAGCCTCACTGCTGGCCTTCCCTGGACTGTCCTTGTGCTTGGAACAAAGGAAGATGCAAAAACAGTGTATGGTTTAGCTTGGAAAGGCAGGGTGGGCGGGCGGGTGGGGTGATCGTTGTCGAAACCACGCCCGTATCAAGGAGAACATGTATGAGAGAGAGAGAGAGAGAGAGAGAGAGAGAGAGAGAGAGAAACTTGTACGGTGACTCATGAGGCAGAGGACCCAGTGGCAGGCCATGAAAAATGGGAATGAGAAAATATACAATATATATAATTTTTCTGATATATGGAAATTGTCATACTGCCAAAAAAAAACGTTTACGTGATTATTTTATTATTATTGATTGTGTGGTTGAGGCTTGAATTATAAAGATAAGAGATGGGAGTATGTGTGACCTTATCTCTGGGAAGACCAGGCCACTTGTATATAAAGGACGACTGATTAACAGAATCCACTGGTTCAGATGCTTAACGGGGGCGGAGGTCTGCGGTGCCCTGCACGTGACAGACGCGACAGATATGAGTCGTCCGCTCGTGGTGTTGTGTGTCACTTCCAGGGGGGGTGAGGGAGGGGGCCATGTGACACAGGAGAAAAAGGCGGCTTCTGATTCGATGCTGATGTTTAGTCAAGTCGGATTTGGTTACACATGGCGGCAAGAGACTGTGTGTGTGTGTGTGTGTGTGTGTGTGTGTGTGTGCGTGCGCGCGCGCGCTACTTGAGGCCATTGTTCTTTCCTTCCTGACGCTACCTCGTTAAAGCGGGAAAGTCGTTTAGATACATAGAATAAAACGAAGGTGTTATTAGCCACAAATGACCCTGTGGTTGGTATAATGGGTCTTCGACCCGCCACAGTGCCTTCCATCTGTTACGAGGACCATCCATAGCGGGCCAGCTCGCCTCGCACCTCGATATCACGAAGCTTGTACAGAAGCACAAAGTAATTCTGGCCGTTGGTGGTGTAGATAAAGTGTGATATATATCACATTTATAGCCTCTTCAGATTGTACCCCTTAGCGTAGTTTAATATAGATAAGAAATAGTTTATATAGCGTTCGTAGCGAGTGAAGATTGCACCCTTTAGTATTGATAAGACATGTATATATAAAATTCATAGCCAATATAAAGGTTACCATTTATATTTAACGTAATGGCCGACGCTCGTGGCGAAGATAAGAGAAAAATCTCATTCTTTATTAAGGTCGTAATGGCTCATGAGTTACCCTGGGCCCGCTTGTTACCGAAGGCTGTTTATATTGCGGGAGTGTTCGGGGAGTGGTCCGAGCCACTGGCCTCCAAGTAAACTGTTACTCTGTGCTGCTGAGGGGTTCTTAGTCTCGCTCGCTCCCTCCTTATGGAAACATGATTGTAGAACCCGTGTGTGTGTGTGTGTGGTCAAGGCAGAGGCAAAGGCATGCCTCACTCATGGCCATGTTGGATGAGAAGTAAAATTAAAGAGAAAGAAAAAGAGATGGTCGGAGGAATTGATTGCACCTCTTATGTTTGTTGACCCAACTTCCAAAGGTGGAAAGGTTTTATGGAAGGAGGGAAACGAAACATGGTTGAGACTTCCACGCCTTCGCTGTGTGAAGGAAAAAGGTATTACAACGGTCAGTGCTCGTGTGGCTGGCCGCCACACGAAAGCCTTGGGAAGCAGCAAGAAGACGCGTGCCGCAAGTCCAGGTCATAGGAGCCGATTGAAAGATTGCTCCATAGATGAAACGCATTTGATATTAAGCTGTTAGGGCAACCAAGGGTTTGACCACTGACCTTCATAAACGGGTCATTACTAGTCACCCGACGCACCTGGCCTTCCTGAGCGTCACGGGCGCGGCACTAGCCTGGCCGGCGTAGTCACGGGCGTGGCCACAACACTTTCCATACGGGCGTGGACAGTGACCCTCTTTGTGATGTTCAAGGGTCTGAGCAGACGTGGTCTTATCTCCTAAGTATTTGGGTCGGTGGCGTTAAGTTACAGGTGTGTGTGTGTGTGTGTGTGTGTGTGTGTGTGTGTGTGTGTGTGTTTGCGCGCGCGAGCCAAGGGTGAACGGGTTAGTTACCCATCAAGGCTTCGGTGCAATGCACAGAAATCACTTTAAGATTATATGCTCGAGACGTCGCACCTGCGTTGGTGAAGTCACTCATCAGTTAATGCTTCTGCCCTGGGAGGTGGCACCCGCCTTCCGTGTTCAGTTGTGACTAGAGGGAGCCCCTCGTGAATACTGTCCTCCTCTGGGGCCTTCTCACCCAGCCAAATGTTGACCGAGGTTCGAACGCGTTTCACCGCATTCGATCGCGCACTTTGGCCCACTTCGCGACCCACCTCGTTCCTTATAATGCCGTGAGCACGACGGTACGGTCCCTGATCATGCCTGTACGACCCTCGAGTATAACGATACAACTCATAGTCGTGATTGCGTGACATTTGACCCGATCCCAAATGTCAACCGTCATACCTAAGGGGTCATACCTGTCGTGCTCAAGGGTGGTTTTGTACAGTCGTGCCTTGGGGTCGTACCGTCGCGTCCAAGTGGTCGCACCGTCGTCTGCAACGGGTGGAACAAAGGAAGTTAACCGGTCTGTCCTGCATCACGCGTTCTTATGATTATCGCTGCTGGTGATATATAGTTGAAAAGGTTCAGCAGGTTCTTGGTCAGGTGAACAGGAGAATTTATTATGAATGTTTTACGACGCAGCAGCGAGGCACTTTGACTGGATTTGTTACTTCAGTACACTTTTTTATTTTTTCCCGACTGGTGACGCGTTTGATGTTTTGGGTCGCCTTCTGATATGTTTTGGTGATAATTTTTCCTTCTGTATTTTCAGGGTTACTCTCATAATTGTCGTACGTTGTTTGTTATATTTTTGTCGTAGGTTGTTATAGAATATGATTGTAGTTTACGCTTGAGAAAACTTTATTTAGTGGATTTAGAAAAGATGTTTTACTGTATTTTAAGCAAGGATTGTTGTAGGGGACGGTAATGGTGGTACACACTTCTGAAAGAACGTTCTTCCTTGGATTATAGGGGAGGCTTTTGATGAAAACACATCACAGGGCCGACTACAAAGGTCCCTGCCACACGAACTGGCAATTGAAACGTCAGGAGGACATCCATCACTTGGTATTAAAGGGTGACGACGTCCAGGGGAGGGTAGAGAAGCCCAGACCCGGGGAGGTAATACGCGGCTGGCACGCCAACCAGACGCACTCCACTCCACCTTCTGCAGTATGCATGACTTCCTACCCACACCACCCTCCTCCTCCTCCTCTCCCCCCTCGTGTGTCCTCTCCTCCCCAGTGACACTCGTCGACTCCTCCTGGCACTGAAGCACTTGATGTAGTACTTACACTCACCTCTGGAGGGACTCTCCTGTTCATGTCGGCTCTAGCGTTGCTACAGTTGTAGTAGGTCGGCGAGTGTTGCTTCAGAGGAGGAGGCTTTGCGTTGCTCTGCTCTGCTCTGCTGTGCTGTGGCGTAGTGGCGGGTCCACGAGTCTGCTCGAACTGGTTCGATCCGGGACTGAGGAACGACCCGCCGCCGGCCCTCACCAGCCAGAGACCTGATGGTTCGTCAACAAAAAATTAAAAAAGAAGGAAACAAGGTTCGATGTACTGCATAAGTAATGGGAAGTAATATGCAAGTTGGGATCTATTTCGCACTCTCCCAGTTAGGTTTGGGGAGAGTGTAGCAGGCAAATAAACTGTAGACTATCCTCACTTGCATGGGGTGCCGACCTGTTGGCAGGGAACGAAACAAGCAGGGATCCTCCACTGGTCTGAGCGGCAACACCCGAACCAGGTTATGTATACATGTGTTCTTTATGCACATGACTATTTGTGTGTGTGTGTGTGTGTGTGTGTGAATTCCCCTCCTGCCATGAAGCGCCAGTTAATGTTCATTATGGGAGAACGGTGAACGTTGATTACGAGAGAACAAAACAGGCCTGAGCCACAGGGCGATAAAGCCCCAGAATGGACCATCGCCTGGCTGACTGGTGTCTAATTAGGAAGGAAATGCACAGGTCTGGGAACCAGGGCATCGACCGAGTGCATTGCTGGTTGGTCCCTGTAGCCTCCGCAGCCCTCACGTGGGCAGTATTGACGCCACGACGTCTGCACGCGCTCTCTCCCTCTCTCTCTTTCCACGCCTACACGTCCGCGTGTGTACGTCAGCGTATTGACCAACTTACCCTCGTGTGCTCTGTCGTCCATGGCCCACCCACGCCTACGTACCAGCCCTGGGGGCGTGTGTGCACGTTGTTACCTACCTCTGCACGCCTGCCGTACCACGCCTTGCGGACTTGACGCTTTCAGGACTGTCCTTGCCGCCTGCACGCCCAACCCCGCCCCACTACGCTGACTTATTTACTTTGCGTTCGTCTCCAGCGCTTGCACGCGATGGCCCCTGAAGCGTGCGTGGTGTCTCCACACGCTCCTCCCTTCACGTCTCCACGCAGGCCGCCGCCTCCCACGCCTGCACACTACTTGGCCCCCCTTTCCCCAAGCGCCCGGTGCCTTCTAGTCTTACATGCTGCCGTTTCGTTCTTCCCGTTACCAATACCCACGTAGTGTAGACCTTGCATTGTCGCCCATTTTTACGCTTCCACACTTTTATTCTTCACACTTACGTACCCGCCTCCTTCCCTCCTCACGCAAGTCCACCTGCAGGTTGCTCTTGCACGCAAACCCCACCACCTGCCTCACTCGATTGCTTTTCACTTCCCAAGCGACCCCTCCGTGCCTCGCCTCCCACGCATGCCCCCCTTGCCTACAAGTCGTTACCGGCCAGTCTCCTGATCCCATAAAGCCCATCCTTCATCTGTTACTGTCAGTGTCTTCGCCACTTTTGCCGTAGATAGATCCCACACTTCTTGTTCCAGACCTTCTCCCTGACCTATTTAATATCCGATCTGTAGGGTCTCTCCCCTAGCATAGCTGGAGGCCAAGTCACTGCCTCTGTGTTGCTTTGGTTGGCTGTGTGCGCCACAGGTCTTACGGTGGCCTTGGTTGGAGTCCTGCACAAGCCAGCCGGATTATATAGCCAACCCAGTTGGCTTTTCTTCCACTTGATATCTGTCGAGAAAAGGGGTACCTGACCCCTTTAAAGGTCAAGTTAGAAATCAAGGTTCGATTCCCAAAGGTTGCAATGTCGAGTTCAGGCGTCGAAGCGATGTGCAGGAGTGTCTTGCCGTCAAGAAGTCAAATCCATAAAAGAATAAGGATGGATTTATGCAAGTCGTATTTGCAGGTCGTTTTCTTTAACGATAAATGACAGCTAATTAGTGCCTGGTCACCAGGTGTCTCCGGGGACAGATGTGACGACCGAAATTGACTTTCTAATTAACGTAATTACTGAGGCAAATATGAAAAGAAATGATTTTACATCACTAGAGGCATCGTCCGCATAAAGAATTTTTGATATGCAAGATTTTTTGTTCTGTTGATATACATTTTAGGAGACATGTTGACCCTTTAGACATGACGCATACGTCCCCTGAGCACGACGGTACGACCCCTGAACGGTTATACGAATCTTGAGAACGTAGACGTGACCTTTTGGTTTATGATAAGTTTCTTCTGACCTGATTGTTAAGGGTCAGGTCAAAGGTCAGGTCATCATAACCTAAGGGTCGTGCCGTCGTCCTCTGTAGCCGCGCTGTCGTAACTTGGTGAGGTCAAATACAGTTAGCGACAAGTGAAAGTAGCGTTTTTCATCGGCCAGTAGGCCACCGGCACCACATCCTCTCCAGCAGCGGGAGTGTGTGTATGTATATATGTCCTTGAGGCCATAGTACTCCTGACCACGACACCGCAAGAGGCCTCCCCCGAAGTCACGGTGGCTTGTCTCTTCTGGTGGTGGCCCCCTGGTGTCAACACCACCAACCACAGTCGGTGTGTCTGTAGTTAGTCTAAGGGTTAAGATAAGCTTGCGTATTGTGGTTGTGTACGTCGTGAGGGACTAAGAAAAATTCTGAACAATTTGTTCTCATGTCTCGCAGGTCTGTTGATGCTGCATTAGGACTTGCCAAGTCAGTGCACAGTTTAATGAAGTACAGTGTGTTGTTGTCACTCGTACGGGAACTCTTTTCTAGAGGAAAATAATATGAAGGATCATTTAAGACTACTGTGCATAACGCTAGGGAACTGCAAGATTTCTCCGAATTACAAAAAATCAATTGAAAATTATCTGCTCGACTGAGTTGAAAAACAGAGGCGTGGTTAGCATGTCTGATCTTAGTATTGGGTTGTTCGTGCACCTCCCACGAGTGAAATGTATTACCTGAATTAGTAATAAGGACGACCCCTGTTATGGCTGGTAGACAGTTACGTACGGTGGGTGTGCAAGATGCGGTCGGGCGTGAGGGAACTCGCTAGTTTGTTTAATTACTTTTCATTTCCCAGCCCACGTGCTGCTGCGCCGTGGGGAAGACACAAGAGACTTTATAAACTTGAGTGGATACAGTTATGCAAATTTTGGTGTATAGAGATCAAGTTACAGAGGTGGGCCGAGGGTCTTGTGAGTTCAGTGCATAAATACACGCTTTACAGGCTATGTAAATCCATTTGTATATATAGACAGTAAAGTAATGTATGAGTCAGGTTACAGAGGTTGGCTGAGGGACCTATGTACTCAGTACAAATATACACAGTTAGAAGCACATCTACATTTCCTGGAGTGGGTTGGCCTGTGCAACCGGTACAGATTGCACAGTAATTGGAAAGGAAAACGGGAAACATGTTGGTCATTTCAGAAGACCAGACACTAGCGTTGTTGATATTCGTGTCTTCGTAATATTGTTAGAAAGAGGGAATTTGTCTGGGATTATGATATGGGAACGGCTTGCCGGATTGTTTTACTGCCTCTCTGTTGCATAGATTGGTTGAAATTGCTGTATAAGAACCTGTCCATCGGACTGTTTGCATAGTTCCGTTATCTGTTATGCATTAAGTTTGTGTTGCCTCTCTCTCTCTGGCATGGGAATTGTGTGGCGTTCACCACAGCGCTTGTACAAAGCTGTATTTCCACAGGACGTGGATAGAGTCGCTCTGAAATGTCAAATGAAGAGGAGGTGGCAGGGTTGGTTCTCTGGGCAAGTACGTATGTAGTTCGTGGAGAATAGTGTTCTGGTTTTCCTGCAGCTGTAAAACAAGACCAACTGGTTCTCAGACGGAAGTACAGAAACAGGCTTTGACGACGGTCTGCATCGTTTGCTTACATGGTAGTACAGTGTGGTCAGAACTGCTTGATCGTTAGAATTCTATCGCAATGGTACGACCCTTAAGCACGACGCTGGTGTGACCTTGGAGCACGATGGTTCGACCCCTTGGTGCGATGGCCTGGCCCCCTTGATACGATCATTAAGGGTCAGGTCAAAAGTCAAATCATCATACCCAAAGGTCATGATCCAGAGCTCATCAACGGCGAACCTAAAGAAAGGGGATTGTCGCCCGAAGCTCTCTGTCTATGTCTTGGGTTAAACTGGTGCTCGTGTCGTCCACCAGTTAACTAGGAAATTCATACCTTTTCATTTAGTGACATTATTTCAGATAATGCCACTGCGCAGCCGCTAATGACGTACGTGAGGACTTCCTGTTGAGGCAACACCCGCCGGAGGAGTTTTCAAATTGAAGAGATTTATTCTGGAATTAGCCACAAAGTGACTCACACAAGCCTCCACTCACATCATTATCGCTGGGGGCTTCCATTTGGGCCGCGCTGTAATTCTTTCACGTTCCGTCTTGCGATACTCGTCATCAGAGCTTTGTAAATTGTTTTTAAGAGTGCAAGTGCATCGCTCACTGAGTTATTTTTATTATTTCTAGCTCTGTTTTTGCGCGAGGTCATGCCTGGCTGCACAGAGAGTGTGTATGATTTGTTCTGTGTGTGTGTGTGTCATGATAAAGTAAATGAATTTGATTTTTTTCTCTCGTTACTCTTCGACGGGATTTTGCTGCCATGTGCTTGCTGAACGTTGCAGAGGACGAGGCAGTGAGCGCTTTATAATGTACACTGAACCTCTGCAAGTGAACGCGTTATTGCCACGTGCTAGCGGCCAGACTGCACGCGCCCTCGACACATGCTGTCAGTAAGGATGCACGCGCCTTCAGCATGAGCTGGCGGCGGTGGTTCCACGTGCTCCCAACACGTGCTGACGTAGGGCCTCTCGCGCCCTGCGCCTCAGCACGTGCTGATATTGAGGCTGCACGTGCCCTCAACATTTGCCGGAGATAAGGGTGCATGCGTCCTTCCTCCTCCTTCTGTCCTTCTTCTCCCTTTTCTTCTTCTTGTAATTATGTTCTGCTTGGTCGTCGTCTTCTATTCGTCGCCTTAAAGAACTAAAAGCGAGGTAGTGTTCCGAGAAACACTGTAAAACTTTTGTTAATACAGAGCACACTTTGCGAGTTGGACTATTGTTACGGCCCTCCACGCTGGAGCCTGTGGCCGGGGGTATTATTCTGTGGCTCTGTCTGCGGCGACAACCGCTGCCACCACGACGGAGACGACGACAACGACGTCGGTCGTTTCTTATCGTCCATTGTGTATTGTTCTTGGAAACTCTTAAGACTCCAGCAGTTTTATGCAGTGTGAAATTGACCCCTTGAGCACGACGGTTCATATGCTCGCGAGTTCATGGTTCAGTTACGTTGCTCCGTGAAGGAATTGTGTTATATAGCAGTGTATGTGAGGGGCCTGGAATTGTGACGCAAGAGATACGGGGTCACTGAGGTCATGATGTGGTTGGAGGTTAAGGGCATTTACCTTGGTGTATGTGTACATCAGTAAGTCGACGCTTGGTGGCGTTTCAGCCTCACGACGTAGATAGAGGGAGTTCTCTCACACGCGTCAGGTACTAAGAGCACTGAAAGACGTAGAATGTATCTCCGTTTGTAATCGTCTGTGCTCATTGATCTAAGGATTGTATATATATTACTGGTCGGAAGTAAGACTGACGTAATCGCCCTGTATGTAGTAATCAGAACCGGTAGTGTGTGTGTGCTGACGAAGGAAGACCAGCGGGATGATGATGATCTGTGGCAGGCGGTGACGGAGGGGGGAGCCCTGGGAGCTGGCTGGGTGTGGACGCAGCGGGGAGAGGAGAGGAGGGGGGTGGGGAGAGAGAGAGAGAGAGGGG
Source organism: Panulirus argus (assembly GCA_038088735.1). Lineage (NCBI taxonomy): Eukaryota > Metazoa > Arthropoda > Malacostraca > Decapoda > Palinuridae > Panulirus > Panulirus argus. The sequence continues at coordinate 4,207 of JAYMFT010313546.1, read as the reverse complement.
GGGGGGTGCGGTGGAGGGGGAGGAGTAGGTCGTCTTTCATTATTTAGTGTAATGCTTGCTGGCTCCTGTGTGGCGGCGGTAGCTACACCACACCACACACCACTACCACCACCCACCACCACCCCTTAGTGGTATTGATCTCGTCCTTCACACACCCTCCCCACCCGCTTCTCCCTCTCCGACCGGAGGTGGAGGTCCTCCTCAAGCGTCATCGCTCACTACCACTGGGATGAATGTTCCTGCTGCTGCTACTGCCACCACAGGAGGGTTTTACAGCCTTGTAGGAAGCACTGATGTCGCCTCTCTCCTTAAGCACGACGGTACGGCCCATGGGTATGATGACCTGACTCCTCCTGAACAGGGGTCAGGTCAAGTCACGCCATCGCACCCATGAGTCGTACCGTCTTGCTCAGGGTTCGTACCGTCGTGCTGAAGGGTTGCATGGTCGCTCTCAAGGGTCCTAACGAACAGTTGTGCTCAAGGGTCGTACCGTCGTACTCAAGGGGTCGAGTAAATCCTCGACATCATGACCAGCACGCGCCATAGTTAGCTTAACATCGTCTTTTCTATAATCGCCAGTCCCTCCATCCTCATCCTCCCCTCCTACCATTTTCATCCAGTCTCTCTTTACGTCCTCTTCTTTCATTTTCGTTGACGTTCTCCAGACCTTACCTCTTCCTTCTTCCATCTCTCGACGACCCCCTTCCCACACCCGCCAGTTCTCTCATCTTAGCTGGTGTTCCCCGGTCCTTAACTTTTTCTTTTTCCAGCTCTGCCTTCCCTCACCCCGCCAACCCTGGTGTGGACGTGCCAAGGCCTGGGCCTCACACACACACACACACACACACACACACACACACACACACACTCACTCCTGTGTCGGAGCGGAAAGCGCTCGTGACAACAGCCTTGTCATCCCTCTACAGATGTCGGAGGTCCGTACGCCACCTCTCCGTGTGTTTCTGACTTTCATTTCGACCAACCCGTCGGGTTCCGTCCGCGGAGTTCGACCATTTTCCTTTCTATATCTTGTAGTTATTATTTTATGGTAATATTTCTGCGTCTCGCATAAACCAGGACCACGTTTACGGAAATGGAAAAGCGTGCAGGATAAAGTTTCGTCACAGAAATTGGAAAAAAAGAATGTTTGTAAATTTTCTAGCTTCCGTTTCAAACGCTGCGGGTCATGTTTCGACTCGCACTAGACCTTGGATTGTAAATGTTTGTTAACATGGAACTCTTCTTATCAAACTAGGGTAGAGAAAGTCATCATATTAATGGTTACCACTCTGATATATGTGAATGATAATGATGATTATGATGGACTGATAATGGTCATGATTATGGCAAGTAAAGCCATCGTAAAGAGAGATGATGACGATCCACTGTAAATGTGTTATTCTAAGTTCATTACGAGCGTTGAGGACAAAGGGAGAGAGAGTTTTTTTTTTATTTTCGTTTTTCATCTGACGAAGGTTCCAGTCGCAGACGTATGTCCTTGTCATGGCCAGACCTTGAGTGGTGAAAAAAAAAAGAAAAATTAAAAAGAGAGGTTTGAGATAGTGAGAAGATCAGAGGGAGGGAGGAGATTTGTATGTGGTGTGTGTTGGGGAAAATCTGTTGTCTGGCGTGGAAGGTTTGTTTTAGGGAAAAAAGAAAACGAAAAGAGGAATCCTGACATGGAGGACGGAAGATGGGTTCCGGCCATCACTTCAACACTCCCAAGTTACGTCTAACCCCTGACCTGAAATGTCAGATTCCTCGTCGAAATGAATCCCAACACACCAGACATCCTATGGATTGACGCCACATATATACCAGGTCCTTCAGCGACAGAATACATCAGGAGTGTGGTAAGGAAATCCTTCCCCAGCAGCAGCCTGCTGCCTGCCTCCGGGTCGGCCCCCTTGTGACACCCTGCCATTATTCACTCCGCATGATTCCTTGTCTGGCTCCCGGCACACACACACACACTGGAGTTGAAACTCCCACACATTTCTCCCACTTTAGGATATTTTAAGAAGTTACAATCCCCGTATTTACTCGGTAAACATTTTATTGTTTTCCGACTCTTACGTCAAAGTACATTTTGCGATTTCATTCATCTCGCGTTTTTAAGTCTAAACCATATAAGAACCTGCACAAGAAAGATTTTTTTTTTTATCTATCTGAGGGGGTAAAGGAAAATAGTACTATTTATTTACCCATAAGGCAATCCCGCAGAATGTTCTCTGCATGAAACAAACGTCTGCCGATAAGCGTCAGGTCACAGAAATATTAGCTAAGAGCGTTTTATAGAAGTTCTTGGTGCACACGAGCGCTTAAGACGGAGCAATGAACTTTAGCGAAGGCTTTTGAGCTTTTGCACAATACAGGAGGTGACGTTGCATTTAAACCTTGCTTTACATCCAATTCGTTTTTTTGTTAATTTTTTTTTTTCTCCACCTCGTCTTCCCGAACAACCAGATTTAATGTTTTAACTTGACTGTATTCTTTGGGGAGCTCAAGTGACTAGAGCCACTCATCGTCATTATTTTTCCCCAAGGGACACTTTATATGATAATGAGCGTAGATTACGTCACCACCATCGTTAGGCTCTTGGTCGAGGAAGCGTCCAAGGTGGAGGTTCGAGGTTCTGGGCTGTTACTTCCAGTGGCGACCAGCGTCCAGCCTACCTCGCTTGTCACTTGTGGTGTTGGTCGTAGGTAACAGCGACGTGGCCTGAAGGAGACGTAATTTATCGACTGTGCGAGAGTTGGATAGCCTGACTCGAAATTGTGTTTGTGTGTGTGTATATATATATATATATATATATATAGTACACGTTTTCTCGATGAGTTTAATTATATAAGCTCGTAAATTAGACCCCCGGAGCTTGTGCCTCATCCTCCTCGGCACGATGGTACGACCCTCGAGTTGGGGGAGCGGGTGGCATACGGTACGACGCTTGGATGAGGGGGTCGTGCCGTCGGGCTCAAGGAGCTAAGCCGAGGCCCTTCCGTGTTTAATTGTCCCATTTCTAGAGGACGCGAGAGGTCAGGCGTTCGTTACCCGGCCGAGGCTGTTATCGCCGTCCCAGCGGTGGGGCGGCACAAAGGCGTGATCAACAACGCGACACCGAGCACTGCCGGCCATTGTGCCTCCTGCTTCCGCACTTGCACAGAGCGTAATGTTGCTGCTATATATTTTTTTTTCTTCTTCCTCTTCATGCGATGTTCTGGAGATATTATGTAAAATCGAATTGGTGTTTGGAAAGGAGATGTTCAACCATGAGACATCCTTAATGGGATAGTAAATCAGGGTAGAACCGTGCGGTGAATGGCTCAGGATTTGTCGTCGGTAGTCGACATTTTTTGTGATTCGTGAGTTGTGTCATTTTCAACCAGACTTAACCAGACGCATGTTTGGCGAGGAGGCGGTAAAATCTGTGCTGGTGACTGCATCCTTGACGTGGCAGAGAGAGGCCGTTTGTCTGAGGTTTGAGAAGCATTCGGGTTCCCAGCCGGGGGGATAACTAGCGAGCGCATAGATGCATATCAGATAACAGCCTCAGACCGAGTTCGGTCGGCGCAGAAAACGGGTCCGTGAGATCACAAGGGCCCTTATCAGTCGCTCACAAGACGAACGTAGCAACATTCTCATGCAACGGTTGACTGAGGACAGTCTCTGTGAGTGCGAGGGAGTGGAGCTGCCTGCCTGACCTCCTCGAGTTTGACAGACTGCCATCCTTCGTGGTCTCGAGTTGGTGCTCGAGTCGTGAACTAAAGCTGTGGAATTTCATGACATTGGTTGTAATAACTGTTCTGTTGATGCAGGTTATAGTCATCCACGACTTTGTTGAGCACCAGAGGTGTTGGCTGCTGTGGCGCGTGGCATTAAACGAGAGTTGAGGTTTCTTATTAAACTCCGGGTTGTATAGTGTTCTGTAATTTACTCCTCTTTCATCAACTTGTGGTTATTAAAGACTTTAGTTCGTGTTTTATCATCATGGGGGTTATTAAAGACATTATTTCGCCATTTATCATCTTGGAGTTTATTAAAGATATTATTTCTTGTTCCATTATCTTAAGGTTATCAAAAATTATTTGTGTAATAAACATAGTATTGTTTACACCCAGTCGGCAACTCCGAATAATTATATATATATATATATATATATATATATATATATATATATATATATATATATATATATATATATATATAT
>JAYMFT010313535.1:0-10088 GCA_038088735.1 Panulirus argus | reverse complement strand
CCATATTGTACCTCTGTATGTGTACAATATATATATATATATATATATATTGTACACATACAGAGGTACAATATGGGTAATATACAAGGATATATACAATGATCTTAACAAGGAGATTTACATATAATACAGCGTGGTGCTGATAGTTACGCGAAACCCTGTAACATGATGTGAGGTAGTATAGTTCAGGGTGTGACAAAATGTCTATATGGTAAGAGGAAAACGGTGAGTGTATCAGTCAGGAAGACAGTTAAAAAAAGTCCTCGAATCAACTGGCCCTGAGGCATGGAATCAATGATCTAAGGAATTCATCAGTGTGTGTGTGTGTGTGTGTGTGTGTGTGTGTGTGTGTCTATTAGCTTCCGAGCAGTCAGCAACTGGAATTTTCAGGATAATATTTTCTGGTTATTTGCCTTATTGTACTTATCTGTAATCTAAACGTACCATTTTCATGCTGGTATTTTTCAAACCTTAGGCGATCGTAATAATTAACGCTGTAAGTCACTGAGTCTTCCAGCCTCTCTCTGGAGGCTTCAGTCCTCGCGGGTCACTGGTGAATACCTGGCGAAGTCTTCGGGGGGAGGGTCTTCTACCCTCCACTGCCCGGGCTGCAGAAATGAGTTTTAAAGCGCGACTGTCTCATTGATCTTAAGATCATACATTCTTTTTTCCTTTCGTCCGAGCTTCCTTCCTCCCTCCACTCCTTTCCACGGCTCCTCTCCTGACTTCCCTCTCTCCCTGCATCCACTCCGACTCTCCTCACCTTCATCCTAGACACTCACCACCTCGCATGACCCGCCCAATACCCGGTGCGCTCCCCACCATATCCTCTACGCCTCTTTCGGTAATTGGTAGGGGCAGCTGGAGTGTCGCGCAGCCCACCTTTGATGGCCGCTGGACCACGTCCTCGCCAACCCCACTCTTCACTCTCCTGTTTTATGTCTGGCTTCTTTTTAACCCACCTGATCCCACAGGTTTTACCCCCTCCCACTAACCTTGAACTGGTTTCCCTGCTCCCCTGGTCGAGTCATCAGAGCTGTTCCTTATACCGTAGGAGGAACTACTGGGGCTATCAAGTTCTACCGTCTATGGTTCAGTCTTACCACTCAGCCAAAGCTGTATGAAGAAAAGAGAACCACTACTCGGTACCTAGTGACAGCACTAGGATCCCGATTCCTCTATCAGGGAATAAAAGTATTAAAACTGAAACTACTCATGGTCCACTCCCGTCACGCAGCTCATGCCAATGGATCGGTCACTCGTAAGGGCAAGGACCCACCTTCCCTCACCGACGTTGCCTAATCTTCAATCTAACCTCATAAGACAACCCTATACAACGGCTGGAACGTTTGCTTGTCAGTGGCTTCCTCTGGCCTTCCTTCTGTTCTAAAGTGCTAAGGCTAAATAAAGTAGCTATATCTAGCAATCAACATACGCAAGTCATACCCCACACTGATTTCACGAGTAGAATAAATAATTATTCTACGATCTAAATGGACAGCTAGATGGTAAATGGAAGCCAAAGAGAATACCGAAAACACAGAGAATAATGAACGATGCTCAAGTACGGCAAGCCTCCCTCAACAGGAATCGCCATCTCGAGACAACCCATGGGCACTTCGTGGAGAGGAAAATCACCCACACAAGTGACACTTGCAGCTGCAGTGTTACCGCTGAACATGCACTGACGGAATGCCATTGAGAGGAATCTCAGGGTCAAATTATAAGAGTCTTAGGGTTAAATATAAATCATATAATAAAAGTGGAAGGAATAAATGGACTGGAGGAATCTTAGATAATAATGTTAATGTTGAAGACGAATTTCTTTAGGGAGGAAAATGGTGAATAGTAAAAGGTAAAGAGTTATAAATTTCTGATATATTTTTTACGCTATACAGCGATGAATAACCATTAGGTTCCAGGGCTTTTAAAACTCAACAAAATCAATCATTCCCTCTTTCTGTTCCCATGAAATTACTCCTATAAGATGCAGCAGTCCCTCACCATCCATAGGGCGTCCTTAACCCTCGACTCATTCCAAAGCAGCCGATCACACCGGCTGCTTCCACTAACTATCCCGAATTATACATATATGAACCCGAGCTGAAGCAGATATGAAACATTCACAGCATTGCAAGATTTTAATGACTACACCATGACAGTAATACAACGCTGAGTACCAATAACTTGGTGCCAGACAATCAAATGGATTTAAATATTTCATAATCAAATTCCGGTTATCAACGAACATGACAAGTGCTCCAGATAACTCCTGTTTTACAATGTTACAGCAACAGTCAGTTCCTCTTTCCACATACACAAATATATTCACACTGGAAATTAAGAGATTATACATTAAAAACGGGATCTACCAACACTCTAATGTATGATGAGAAAGCATGGAAAAGAAGCAACTATAACTGGACAGAGGTCACACGGCCGAGTTAATGAAGAAAATCTGTCGGCCACTCACAACCTTCAGTACAGACCACAACATCCAAAAATACACATTGTACGGTCTCTTCAAAGCTACCCAGGTTGCCAGTGCAAAAACGAACCACCACAAATGTACTGAGGACTCTCGGAAAGATACGCTTCTCCCTGTGTTCACAGCTGCCGAAGTGAGGGATGAGAAGCAAAACCTAAGCCACCGGGCTGCCTTCTGCACAGACTTCGACTTCTCTTGCGTTACACTTCGCCTCCTGGGACTCGCCGCCACACTCCGTCAATCTCCACCGCTGTGCTGGCAGCAGGCTGGCTTCCCCTTGTCGAGACCCACGGCAGGAGAGGATGTTATGGAACGAGGTAGAAATACACTTCACTACCCTCCACCTATGGTGTACGCGTTCGTAAAAGACGCTGTAACGTGCGCGACAGTTTGCGCTACATGCGCTATGGAACTTGCCCCCTCGGGGTTGCCTGCGTATTCAGTGCACCACAGCAGGAAGCTGGAATACCTGGCCTTACGTGTGCTTCATCCCTGGTTTCCAAGGGCCAGCAGGAGCCAGTCCTTCATTCGTCCCTTAGCTCAATCTGTGACCACGTTTCCAAAAGGTCTTCCATGCTCGTTCTTTCAGTTTCCTGGAATTAAGTTGCACAGCAGTGTGCTCCCCCTTGATATTCATTCTCTGGCGATGATATTTCCTACACCACCTTTGATCTTCAACGGATCTATCATCCATATTTTCCCCGGTGTTATCATTCCAGTTCTGAGCTTTTAGTCGTACGTGAGTTTGGGTCTAGGCCTTCCAGCGTCTATCATATGTATATCGCAAATGTCTAATCATTCGCGGCCATGTTCTTATCAGCACTGATTCAGACCCTGTCCTGGTGATTCAGACCATCTACTCTGTTCTGGTGATTCGGACCCCCTACCCTGTCCTGGTGATTCAGATCTGCTAACCCCGTCCCAGTGATTCAGACCCTCTACCCAGTCCCAATGATTCGGACCTTATACCTTTATCTCACTGACTCAGACGTTCTCCCGAATCGGTGAGTGCGGCAAAAGACCTTAAGAACTTTACTAACTCGGTAACTCCTGCGGCTGTGTGCACGCTGATGTCAGCGGCGGACGGGGACGTGGGAGCCTTAAGAGAGAATATCAAACCCAGCGTCGCACTTCACCAGCTATTCCCTTTGAGGGGATATTCTTTTCTTCTCTCCTGTACTATCTCTTCCATGATCACGTCTGCCGAAGGGATTCCAGGAAGTCTTTCGTAAATAAAAGCCGTTTTCTTCCAGGCTTCTCCTCAGATCTTGTCAGGGAGGATGAGCCCTAGCGGACGACAGGATCCTCCTGCCCCACGTCCCTGATGCTAATGGTGGGGGAATAGATTCTTGAGTTTCGTCTATCAGTTTTTTTTATTGTTCCTTATCTGGCCGGGATATCTTATTCAGGAATACCTCGCCCCCTTTTATGCAGACGAAGCACCTCGGTTTTTTTTTCAACTCCTTGGGATACCAAAGAGTTGGGATGCCACGAATCTTAATGGTTATAATAACGATGCCGTCTTCACAGTCTTGTTCTGGTGCAGAGCGCAGAGTTAACTAACTATAATGAAACACTGGCGCTGACTATCTATGGGACCGAAATAAACAGCAAGTCCCAAAGTAGCAACACGGAGAGGATCTAGACTTGGTAGAAATGTTGGGTATGACTACAGAGAGCTGAACACTCTTTCTGTGCTGTACTGCCCAGAGAGAGAACGAAAAAAAAGCATCTTTGTTCATATATATATACTGAAGCAAGTGTTTGTATGGACTATATTTGGCAAAAGCCACAAGAGACAAGGAGCAGACGGCTAGGTATGGGTAGAGGAGGGCCCTTGGGATGGGAGGGTAGGGGTTCTGGGGAGGGGAGGGCCGTGCAGAGGATGGTCACCTTGGCAAGAGAGGGGTCTTGCCAGAGGCTGGGGTCTGAGGAATGGATGGCTATAAAGGAGGTGGGAGGGTGGGGGGTTGTCTAGGGAGGGGAGGGCCGTTCGGGGGGTGAGAGTCGGGGGCAGGGAGGACCATGCAGGGGTTAAGGGCCATAGAAAGGTAAAGAAGTGTTTGTGCAGAATAAGTCTGTCCGCTGAAGCGCCCCAGAAATGTTCGAAGTTTCGAAACCCGACATGATCGAAGCATTGAGGCTTCGGCAGACAGCTCGTCAGGAAAATGGCTTTTTTTCCGAAAATCGGAGGAAGCAAAGCTGTTTCCTGCCGCCGTATCAGTCACTTTGAGGAAATCCTGTTTATGGAGAATGCTATTGGGCAGTGGCTTGAGGGAGCTTCTTTGCCTCAATGATTTCATTCACGTCGCTTTCTCAATGTCTGGCGTCGTTCTCTTGCTGGTATTCATGCGTGAATCTTCTTACGTACGTAAAGCGCCCAATATTCGATACATTTTGGAATATTCTCATTGGAAAAGGGAAAAGTATTCAGTGTTCTCCTCTGTTCCATGTACACTGTGTGTGTGTGTGTGCGATTTCTCGTATGCCCATGACGTATGCAAGCGCGTGTGCACATGCATAAATGTATATACTTCAGCATTTCCTGCAGTGCCGAAAAAAAAAATAATTAAATGGCTGGCTAACAGTCTAAAAATACAGCGAGGGCTTCAAGCGCACCTGCACCCCCTCGAGGTTCAGTTGCCATGACAACCATGACTCGACACTAACCAACCATGACCCCGTTTTCTGTAAGAGGTGATGCAACAGCTACCGGACCCATTTTCACGGAACGGATTTTATTCCCTCCGCCACGCTCAATGTCTGGATGGCGTAACCATAATCTATCCATAGTAATGATAGTAAAGAACATGAGGGTTTTTGTTGTGTTCCAATCACACACCCCTGAAAAGTAAAAAGCTTTTGCGTCCCAGCACAAAAAAATAAACTAACACCAGAGTCTCTTCTGTTTCACACGCCAACAAATATTACATCGTTTTTTTGTGTGTTCCTGTCACACATCCTAAAAGAAACACCAATTTTTCACGTGCGTTCCAAAATCACGCACCCTTAAAACACACACACACACTCACACACCAGATGTTCAAGTGTTCCCATCAAACACCGCCTTGAGGGAACACGTTCTCCCTTGTGCTCCTATCAGTTCTCCTTGTGTTCCAATCAGTCCTCCTTGTGTTACAATCAGTTCTCCTTGTGTTCCAATCAGTCCTCCTTGTGTTACAATCAGTTCTCCATGCGTTCCTATCAGTTCTCCTCGTGTTCCTATCAGTTCTCCTTGTGTTCCTGTCATTCTCTTTGCGTTCCAATCAGTCCTCCTTGTGTTCAAATCAGTTCTCCTTATTTTCCTGTCAGTTTTCCTTGTGTTCCAGTCAGTTCTCCTTGTGTTCCTATCAGTTTTCCTTGTGTTCCAATCAGTTCTCCTTGCGTTCCTATCAGTTCTCCTTGCGTTCCTATCAGTTCTCCTTGTTTTATTTGTTTTCCTCGTGTTCCTATCAATTCTCCTTGTGTTCCTGTCATTCTCCTTGCGTTCCAATCAGTCCTCCTTGTGTTCCAGTCAGTTCTCCTTGTTTTCCTGTCAGTTTCCCTTGTGTTCTACTCAGTTCTCCTTGCGTTCCTATCAGTTCTCCTTGTGTTCCTATCAGTTCTCCTTGTGTTCCAATCAGTCCCCCTTGTGTTCCAATCAGTTCTCCTTGTGTTCCTATCACACGGCCTTAAAAGAAGAAGAAAAAGAAGTTCTCATGTTCCTATCACACAGTCTTTAAGGCACAGCCACTTTTTCTCGTCCTTCCATCATAATCAATCTTGCTTCTTCGGTCGTTACGCTCTTTAAACTTTCCTCGTGTGTCAGCGTTAAGACCTCTTCTTCTGCTACTTACCCCCAGCTCCCCAACCTCACTCCCTCCCGTCTTGCCCATCCCAATTCTTCTTCTAAATGAGAACTTGCCTTGAACTCGCCATCTCCCCAAAACTGGATCATTTTCTCCTTTCCTATCATTATCTGCTCAGCTTCACATCATCTTCAAAATCATAATAATAATAATAAACAATACTACTACTACTACTACTACTAATAATAATAATAATAATAATAATAATAATAATAATAGTCACAGATAAGAATTCAACTTCACTATTTTCCACCTCTCCTCCTTGTGTCATTCCAACACTTCCTCCCGCTTTTTCAACCCTCAGATAAACACTCAGGAATCTCTCTCTTTCTCTAATCTCTCTCCCTCTCGTCTCTCAAACGAGAATTCCAAAATGTGAGTCACGGGCCAAAGAATTCTGGGTTCACTACCTCTTCCGAGTCATTTATCACATCTTCATTTCTCCTCTTTTTCTCTTTCTCCTCCTCCCTCTCTCCCCCCCCCCCCCAACGGCTGCTGTTCCTCCGTCTCCCTCACCGCCCTCCTCTCACTGCCCCCCCCTCCAACCCTTAGCTTCACTCCCTTTTACCCACCACGTACTGAATCAATGTCCCCGGCCTCTGGTTCCCTCAGGCAATCGCCCGGGGAGCAGATCACCAATTAAGATCAAGGAGCGAAGATAAAGGGGGAAGGGGGAGGAGGGGTAGGGATGGCTAGGGCATGTCGAGCTTAGGGGAGGGGGGGGAGAGAGAGTCGGAGGCAGTCCACCAGCCTTGGCTAGTTTGAGTGGGAGGAGCAGCTACAAGTATCCGTCAACATTAGTCTGCCAGATTGAGGACAGAAAGCACACTAAAACTACGTAGTTAGCTGACGACGGATGGACTAAGGTTAAGTTAGCTGGGAAGAGAGTCTACACCATCAGCTACAAACATCAGCAGGGGAAGGAGGAGATCATCACCGCCATTCTAGTGCAATGAAGCCCCCCCCACCCCCCAAAAAAAAATTGTACCACTTTGCGTTGAGGATGAGGACGACTAATTAAGACCCGTGAGGACTGCGAAGTTCGGCCGAGTCGCTCCGATCCGGCCATATTTCATTCTGGTTCGTTATGTATTCATAATTATAAATCTATCTGCATAAGATTACACTTTTAGAAGCGATCCCAAAGTTATAATTGTGCCTCTGGGAGTACTGGGGCCAACGCAGAGGACTCCCTTGCAGCGCATGCATCACCAGAGTGACTGGAAGGGAATATTTTGACTTTAGGGAGCGAGAGAGAGAGAGAGAGAGAGGAAAGCGTCCCAAGAGCCTCAATGAAAAAAACATGACGTCTGGATTATAATGGGTGCTACCGGCACCAACTGACGGACCGGACCATCTGCGGCTACGAACTCCTGTCCACCAAGATCCCACGACCATACTAACATCCCCACATCCAGCAGGATGGCATATGGCTGAGGCCATCGCCAGTAGCAGTTCAAATTTACCCACGTCTTCTCTGCCAGTCCATCGCATGGCCTTAACAGACATACTTGCTCTCCTCCTGTCCTCTACACCCATGACGCACTACCCAACACACCAGTAACGCAAGAGAAAACATCTGAGGTGTGTGCAGACGGATGGTTCAAACCTATATAGCAGTCATGGTACGATAAGTTTCACGTTCCTTACATCAAACGCAGATCACCAGCAAATGACCGACGAATAACAAGACCAATATGGTTCTAGACGAGTGAGTTCTTACGAGTTCCTACGTCCATCAGTAACAGAAATAAGAGACATGTCTAATGACATCCCCGGAGGCGTCTGGTGACGTCCATGGAAATCTCATTCTAATTCTGCGTTTCATCCGAATCTCTTATTGCAACACCTTAAAACCTATGGCACTCATATCACTGCCATCCACACACGATACATCCCCCCATCACTGGGCACTGACCCGTGGTACCCCCATGAGTGGTGCCCCTTCGGTAGCATCCTAACCAGTGGCACCTCTTCGGTGGTACCCCCCCCCCCACATGAAGCAGCCGGTGCTTCGCAGCGTTCTCCTGCTGGCGAGGAAACGGGTGCTGGCCAAGCCGGAGATTAATGACCGAGGTGTTTGTCTGTCTCCCACTCATTAATTACCCGCCGGTGCGTGGCGTTAATTACACTAACAATGTCGGTCAACGACGATGTCTGTAGACCCACGTTCAACGAGGGGCCTACCCTCGTTACTCTCTCGAACGGTACATCGGGGAGAATTACGTCAAAAAAATCTTTCTGAAGAAACTGACTGTGATGCGGTCCCAGAGTTTGCCACAACTCCCTAATTCAAATAATTATATTCTTCTCCGTCCGTCAGTGGGTTTGCGATCTCGTCGTAACACTAGCCAGCGGTTCTGTACGAGCTACGTACAACAGGCTCCCTCAGCACCTACACCTGAGGGTTGGAAACAGCCATCCGAAGCGACGTCAACGAACCGCAAACGCTGAAGCAGAATCCCTGGGTCATCCCGGCCCCGTGAAAAGTTCCCGTGTTTCCAGGAACCCACCAGACAAACAAGCAATCTCTCGCTTCATAATTTTTATCTCTCTCCCTTCCTTTGTCGTGCGCTCCAAAGGTGTCAAGAAAAAGTATTCTAATTACATTCGCAAGTCAATATACTGACATCATCAGCATGGAGTCTGCTGTGCCTTGCGTCCTTGCCCGGAATTCGAACCCAGGCCCCTGAGACCGAGCTGAACCCAGAGCCACTATGTCGAGACGCCGAATAAAACGATGTTGAGAAGAAAAAAAATAGAGACAAAAAAGGAGAAATGTGATTCTGACAGCCCAACGCACGACTCAGGGAATTGCTAACTAGATGTAGGAGGTAAGGATAAAGAGATGGAGCGGAAGGCAGGGAGGAGGGAAGCGTGAGAGGCAAGGGAGACGATGATGAGATGGAGGAAAGAGAGGGAGATGGAAGGGAGAAGGAAAAGAGGAACAAGACTGATGGAGAGATGATGGTAAAGAGCAAGATGGAGAGACATAAGAGGCGAAGGAAAGAGGAAAAAGGAGGAGGAAGAAACATAAAAGACACGTGACGAAAAGACTCATGAGGAGAGAGTGGGAGGTGTGAGGCACAGGAGGCACCCTCACAATGTGTAACATCCTCAAAACACGGTTGCCTCCTACTCCTGGGGAGGTGTGTGGGTGAGGGCAGAGGGGAGCTGTGACCGGGGAACGGGCGCGGGGATGGTCGTTGTGACAGGGGAGTGGGGTGCTGGACACAAACGGGCGAGGAGGAGGAGGAGGGAATGAGATGTGAAGATGAATGGTGTCTGGGGGCGGGACGGGACGGGCGGGCTGAGGTGGACGGGGAGGAGAGCACTGTATAAGACAGAAGAGCGCAAAGGGATTTGGAGTGGAGTGTGGGAAAGACATATACTGCAGTGTGTGGGAAAAGTGGAGGAGTGTGGAGTGTGAAACACAATGTGAGGAGAAATGTGAAGTAAACTGTGACTAGAGTTAGAGGGAGAATTAAAAAAGTGTGTAATAAGGAAGGTGAGTGACGTATAGCGTCATGGAGGTTGGAGTGTTAAGTGTGAGGGATAGTAGAGAAGATGGGATGTGAGGGAGTGTAGTGGGAAATTTTCATGGGTACGTCAGTGGAAATGAAGTAAACTATTCGCATTACTGAATCTCTTGAGCATGACCCTAGAATATGTATATGGTCAATATATATATATATATATATATATATATATATATATATATATATATATATATATATATATATATAGATAGA
>JAYMFT010313524.1:0-10088 GCA_038088735.1 Panulirus argus | reverse complement strand
CTATATATATATATATATATATATATATATATATATATATATATATATATATATGATATGTGTATAGCGTATATGGAAAGGCCTTGATTATGGTCTCAATTGCCTTTGCCGTCTCGGCCAAAACACAAAAAAGAATGATTGATAATATACTTGATTCTTTTTGCATTTTCTAAAATAATTCTTTGAAGTTACAGATCTTAAAAATGAATATTGATACGACATTCATATTGTAAGTACATAATATTTTCTCTAAACCTATTGATGAATCTCTGTCGCTTTATCGGTAGAATAATCTTCTCGTTGGATTTTCTACTTTATATCGAAATCCCCGTTATCCTGAAAGCATTTGACGCGTTAATCCCTATGTCAGCAACTGGACTTCGACTGTCGTCTGTTGCAACATACCCACGGTGAAAAGTAAGATATTCTTTTCTTTTTGAATCGTGAAACGATTCTCAATTTTTAGGATAAACGGGAACGAAAACCAGTTAACGGTTTCTCACTCCTTAAAAACGTTTGAATAACCTTAAATCTACACCAGTTCCCGTTTTCCCTTGCAGGGATAGAAATTTATTTCATGTCTATTTTCAAGTCTTGATAGTTTCTTGATAAATTCCTTGTACATTAGAATAACAAAAAACTCTTCTTTATCTTTCATACATGACCGCCGTTTCGTGCGTTAACGAGGTAACAACTTTTTGTCCGAAATGTATCGCGTCCCTGAATAAGTAAACGATTGCTGTTGGAAATGATACCGGGAGGTCTATGTCCAAATGCGGGCGATAATTTCAAAACAGACGTAATGAATAAGCAGAGTGATTGTTAGACATAAAGGCAGCGGCGAACAGTCTAGTTGATTACGGGACTAAGAACCAAACCCTGTGGGAGATGATAATACGACTTTACTCTATATAGCTTTGAAGAGAGAGGGTTCAGAGGTGATCTAACGCAGGTATTCAGTATTATCAAAGACATTCATTATCTCAGTCTAACAAGCTAATGACGTCTAGATTTCTCAGACTTCATTCACGGTAATGGATACAAGCTCGTGGCCAAGCGTCGTACTTTCGAATGACCTAAGGAACTTTTTCCTGAACGAGTCGTTAACATACGAAGCGATTCGTCGAGAAGAGTGTGGTCGATAGCACTATTGTAGATACGTGTAAGAATAAACTTGATGAACACTTCACATCAATTCCACGACTGACATTGTTTTTGCCCCTTTAGCTACCTGTTAAGTTTAAAAGTATTTCTCGTTAAGAATCATCTCTGTGCCTTTTCTGCTCTCAGAACTATTGCCACCCACTCTCCCATTTCATCCACTTTAACAAACAGCCTCGAAGGGGCCCAGTGGTCTCTTGTTGTATGAAAAACCTTCGCATTCCTGAGCGTTAGTATAAAATGCTACCTGGACATTACGCGGTGACTTTCCAAGATAATTTTTCTTTTCTGTAATGCAAACACTCTAACTAGACAGTATTCTGACAATGTTCTGTATAGTTATATTATTTATCCTGCACACCGTTGTCTATTGAAAGACTTTATTACTACAAAAGATTATTCTATACTGCCCCTGCAAGCTGAGATGTCAATGGATGGGAAAGTGTCTTATTTTAAGTCCAGAGTGGGTCATATCCTTGTCTCCCTCTCTTTGCCACACTGATGCTAGAAACATCATTCTCTCCTTGTAAGATTTTCAAAAGGCCTCTTTTCATATGACACAATCTTCCCGAGCAAGACATCTTATCGACTGGCTACACCCTGAGAACATTGCTTCAAAGCGTCGCTGTCTGATGGAGGGGGGAACAATGATATACAGAAATGCGTCCGAGCTACCGTATGTTATGAAGTGAATATAAACATTTTATCATCCTTCTCGCGGAGCGCCGTTTACTGCAGTAGTTTAGAGGCTGACTTTAGATTTAGAGTCACAGTGAGAAATGTTGCATTAGATGTTTTTTGAAGAATATTTAGATATAGTTTAGAATATCATCATCTTAGGTATGTTTGAAGATATATTTCGGCTTTCTTCCTGAATGAAATTGACCGTAAGAGTAATCCTATTAGCGAGGGGCTCCATCTAGTGGCAGTTCAGAGAACCAACTCCAGTGAGCTCGAGGTCGTCTTTAGAGGTTCCAGCACGTGGACTGGAATCCTACCAAGGGCGTGCAGCTGTTCCTTTACATACTGGAAGATCTGAGAAACCTCCCGACGTTGCGTGTGCAATTGCCTTCACAACTGACGCCCAAGTTCTGCGTGATCATGAGGCGTCAATCGATAAAAGGAAGATTTCCACATCACGAGGCAGTGCTGTACCATCAGTATATGTGTATGTGTATATTTATACATGGGAATATTATGAAGACTTATGGAAAGTAATACACGAGTTATGCTTCTAAATATCTTTTGGCCATATTAGACTAGAGTATACCATTCATTATAGTATATTCTTAAGAATGTAATCACGCATTATGTTCCATGATTTGTCGATAAAAGCTACATTTTTCGCCACGAAACACGGGTTTTAACTAATTTCAGTACCAGATGTGGAAACTAGTGAGTCTTTTCATATATAAGGAGCATTTTATCATATAAACAACTGTTTATATTTCATGGCTAAAAGACGTTTTTACCAAACTGGCCTTGGAAAAGATATTTGCACCCAAAGCGCTGTAAAGCAAGACACTAAAACGCTAACGTTTAGGAAAAGCATTATAGATTTTGATACACTATTGCGTCAGGGAGAAGCGCTGTGAAAAGTTAGGGTATGATTACAGTTAGCATGAGGTCACCTGAGCGCAAGGCAATGTAGAAATGCTTGTCGACTTTTCTGCCGAGAGAGGAATAGTGATCTGGAGTACAAGGATTAAGGAGATGTGCATATATTCATACAGGAAGTGAGGTAGGAAGTAAAACCAGGTTTGGCGAATCATTAATGCCGAGAAACAGGTGTGCACAAGAGAGGTTATTGGATGTGAACGTGATGAAAGAGTCCAAAGGTGGAGCGTATCGTGACTTATTCGTCGAGGTAAAATTGTGAGAGTCTGTGGTGTGTTTGGGAGAGGAGAAATTGACATACGTCTGAAACAAATGATGAATATGAGCGAAATTTGAAAAAAAGGGGCGTATTTACAGACATTGAGGAGATACAGAACTGAGAATGTCATAGAGTGAGATTAAATGACACCGCGTGTGTGGGACAGGAGGTAAAAAAATGATAATTAGGGAAGCAGCGTTTTTAGAGTACAAGTGAAATGTGTGCCATACGAAAGTTCAGTTTGAACTTATTAGAATGGGTAGTGAGTCTCGATCTACGTGAATAACTTGCCAGAAGAGATGGATTCCTATCTAGAAAGATTTATTGATGATGGAAAGGTCATGTGAGAAGCGAAATGGGAGAAGGACTGCTTCATCTTACAAGCTGACCTAGACAGACTCCGAAGTTGGTCTGAGGTAAAGCTGATAAAACTCAACCCATATAAAGGTAAAGTAATAAGTATGGGACACAGTGAAAGAAGGAATCAATATGAATATCATGTAGCAGGATACTAACTTAAGGATATAATGTTTGTGAGGGACTTTGGAGTGGATATCGACCTCTCAAGCTCTCGCCAGAGTCCCACGTTTAGAGAATAGTAAAGGGGACAAACTGTCTATTAGCATATAGGAGAACAGCGTTCAAGTACATATGAAGATAAGGAGATATCTAGAAAGCCGTTCATATATTATATAAGGCCAAATATCGAATGTGCTTCTCAAGTTTGGTCACCGCACCTTAAGAGACACAGAGATGGTCCAGAGGAGAGCAACAAAGTTAGTTCCAGAATCAAGGAAAGCCGAGTTACGCCGAAGGCAAGAAGCCTTGACTTTGCCAGCCATGGAAGAGAGAAGGGTAAGGGGCGACCTGATCACAGCCTTAAGAAATTTTAAAAGTAATTTGGTGATTTAGACAGTGAACAGCCGGCGAAATATGTAGAGAGAAAACAGCCAGAGGGCATAGCATAATACTAGGGAATAAACTTAAAGAAGAAAAGAAAAAGAAACAGATTTACTTCTGTGGTGCAACAGTGGTGGATGAATGGGCACGTTAAACCGAGCGAGAATGTGGCAAATGTGGATGGTACAAAAAAACTTTTAAAGGGGTAGAACAATAACAGGGCTTAAAACATGGTCGCCACGAATATAAAACCCTGCCCACGTACAGTGCAAACAGGCAATTACCAACAGATGATCACACACACAAACGCACACACACACACACACACACACACACACACACACACACACACACACACACACACACATACACAATACACACACACACACATACACACACCTTTTGGTATGGGAGTCCGCATCAAAAGAGCCGTTGTTGTCCTTTGACAATATAGCAACTCTTTTTCTGTTTCCACAGAGGCGTGGGTATTGTGGAAGGCAGCCAGTCTGGGTCAAAAAACTCATCGTTGTATATTGGCACTTGCATATTTTAGTGTTCGTATCACGTGACAGTTATTGCCGGTTTATACACTGGTCGATTGTTTATGCGTACGTGGTCAGCGTTTTGACGTCAACGCGAAATGATAATTGATATTTCTTTTTGAGAAATAGTCTTTTATGCTGGAAGTCAGTTTTTCTGCCTGTTTATCACAAACAATATATGATATTGATTGTCTACTTAATTCTAACAATATTGTCGAATTGCTTTCATAGGTTGATATATTCATTTATTTATAATCATACCAAAATCAATTTCTGTGAGTCATGGTGTTTTAACCAGGACTTGCCTAAAGACTGCGCTACTTCCAGTGGCAGGGAAATGTAGACTCTTTTCGAGTAAAAGAAAATCTGAAGATACAGCCACACCAAAGGTGACTTTTCACCTGCAGTGTAGCCTCGAGCAGGCGGAGTCCAGTAATATATATATATATATATATATATATATATATATATATATATATGTACTCTCTTCCTACCCTATGAGGTTTTTCTATCCTAATGAGGCTCTTGCAGCACTCCGGAAGCTGGCCACGTCCACCGGTAGGGACCACGGGTCATGAAAAGTTATGTTGTGTGTGCGTCTATATACAGAGTGCAGGGATGTATATAGTTATTCTCTTCATCCCACCTTGGTGGGGGTAGCGTCAGGATTTAACAACACAAAAGAGGATATTCTCACTTTCTCTCTCTGCTCCTTCCTCTGTTCTTTTCAAGTGTAATAATATAGAAGGGGAAGGCTTCCAGCCCCTCGCTCCCGCCCCTCTTAATCGCCTTCTACAACACGCTTCCCTTGAATGGAATTTATATGTTCCACAATTACAACCACAACCGTTCCCATTCTGCGCAAACACAGAATCCAGTTTTCACCTCCGCACCTTCCAAATCTTTGTCCCTCAACCAAAACACCGCCTTTAATATTGCGCAGGACGTCTTCCCTACACTCTCCAGGGCCGTGTATCCTCGGCACTGCAGGATGCCACCCCTACCCAAATGTGACCTCTAAGTCATCTGGTCCGCCACAGCTCAACCTCCTCCTCTCCTCTCTTCCGCCAGCAAGGGCCTTGTTTTACCTCGGGATTTACGATGCCCTCGTGGGCAACGCACGTTTTCCTTACTATTCATTTTCTCAAGATGGATCGTGATGGTGGAGGCGCTTCCAGTCGGTCAGGAAGCCCCGACTCAGGTTCTGGGAAGCCAGGGGGGTCTGGTTTCCAGAGGAGGTGAATGTACTTGTGTCATTTGCCTCCGCTTTAGATGTTACGCAATCACAATTATCATTACTAGAGCTTGTAAGGTGGCGGCAGCAGGCTCGAACCCCATGGGCCTGGAGACAAAGAATTCCCAAGACTTCATCTTGTCAGAAATTTGTTGGCTTCCATCAAAGCCACGTCTTGCAGAAGTCCGTCCCTCCTCACGCCCTGGAAGCCAGTCCCCGTCATCTGATTACCCGCAGAAGCACATACCGAGAATGTTCATGTTCCACAGATTCCATTGCAGTTGACGCCATCAGAGTCTGGCACAGACTTCACCCCTGGCTTACCAGATTTGTTCTGCCACGCACAAGCGGCAAGTCCGTAACGATTTGCATCAGTAGGACATTAAATGAATACCCAGTGGTTGATACCCTGCTATGCATTCTCCAGCAGGGAAAGTATTTTTGTCAACGTGGTCACAGAACCAACGCCCACAAAGACTCCAAGCATTAAAATCATAGTAAACAGTCAGACAGAAAAAGGCGACACCATTAGCGCAATCATAATTGTCATTCGTGAGGTAACTCCAGCACTCTAGTCGATAACGGCAGCTCAGGTTCTCTGAGACTTTCACCCGCCACAAACACCACAGCATTTCTGGAACATGCTTCATCCCGTCAACATTTCACTCTCAGGGATCGAGAGATTTGGATACGTCTTATCCTTCTCGTTTCTGGGTCCACATAATGTTTCAGAGACGTTCGATCCCAACACGTTCACGACATCGTTAACCCCAATTTGATATCGTTCGCCGTGAACTTTGCGTACCAGACTTACTCGATCTGTCAACAGTTTTCTTGCCTGTGACATCCCACCAGCCACCGGGGCTTCTTATTTGCGTTTTAAGAGTAGGGATGTGACATCAGACGCTTTGCCTTCGACGACACTCAACGTAGCCTAGAGCAGCTGTCAAAAGCACTGCTGGTTAAGCAATCAACTTGACCTACACCAAAGCAGCTTGGGTTCGTTAATATACTATGCCGTGAGGCAGCAGCCCTTAGTGCGTGAGTTAGTAGCATTACCTCGATAAAAACCTTGGTCAAGTTGACTTTGCAAGGACACGTTTAACGTAGTAGGGAGAGAAGTTGTCGTTTGAGAAGTTCATCAGTACTTCCCTTTTCCTCCTTCCTCATGTCTCTGTGAGCTGCAGCTCTGATTTGCTTTTGTTCAGAAGGACATCGAAAGATACGCAAGCGCTCAGGTAGCTGACAACTCCATCACCCTCCCTGCTCTACCTCTACTTTGCCTAACTTGATATATATTTCGCTTCAAAACCAAGAGTGACGTTATCTGCACCTCCTTAACTACATGAAGAGTATATAATTTTCTTTTTCTATTTTTAGTGTGTAAGTATTTCTGATTTTACCACACTGATCTATGATATTCATGCCTTCTACGATTTCAGACAGCCTCTTGGGGACCAAGTGACCTGTTGTTGTTCTTTGAATTCCTTCGTATCCTTTTCGTATTCCAGAGCAATCGGAGGCGGCCTGTCTAGTGAGTTGAAAATCTGGTTAATAAGCGATGGCGCCTCGGCAGAACAACCCCTGTTTGCTGACCTGCCCATTGTGCAAAGAGCCTAGGGGATTGAGATGTCTTTCCCTAAACCCGCGCACATACCAGATCGTCATATCCTCCCCAGGGAATAAAATTTGGCAAGAAACTTCGTCATCTATCCCGGACGACAGCACTCTCCTCGGCAGTCTCTTGAGTTGCAGGACCACTAAGGCTGTGCTTAGGTGAAAAGGTGAAAATTTTAAGAAAAATAATTATAGGAGACGGAAGCTATGTCAAAGGTGCGCTTGATCTTTTTCATTTATTACGTCTTTAACCTCCCCGAGAATAACACACTTCTTTAGGTCTCCATATCTCTCTACAGTGACAGAAAATATAACGAAACACCGAAGCCTGAATCTGAGAATACCTTGAACTTCCGCGTAGTTGATTCGTAGTGGGAAGAGGCAGGACCTACCCTGGCAGTGTGGGTTGCGATAGGTTCCGCACTTCCTCCACGATGGCCATTCAAGAATTCATGTCTTCTACTGCATCCTCGAGCGAACCGGAGTCTTGATATGCTGCCCAAAGCCATGCAGACTTCTGTAGGTGAATATGATATTGATTTCATCTCTAGACCAAAAGGATAATGCCGCAAATGATTAGTCCTGACCCACATCTTCGACGAGCAAGGAAGATCTGATAATCTCATCTTGGAGTGCATGGTTTCAGCTAGGCTGGACCAGACTGCTGCCCTAACAAGAAAAGTCCTGCTACAGGCATTAAGGACCTTTCACCCGAGACACTCCCCATCACCCATCCCGGACTCTTCCCTCGCCATTATCCTTGACCTTCATGCATCAACCGTCACCTTCCGTGTCTACTCTGAATGCCAACGTATCTGTGCATTGATGAGGTGCACCAGTATGGCCAACCACGCTCTGAATTGGTGTGTTAGGATTATACGCCAGGAACGGCGATATAAATAAAAGGATTTGAATAATCTTTACTCTTCCCGAAGGTTCAGTGGAAAGAGAGTCCCAGCTCAGGCTGAGGGAAACGACAAGCGGCCTGATATCTTGCAGAGGAGCAGGGTCAGGGCAGCTGGAGGGGGAACTGCAGCACCTCCAACAGGAGTAATAGGTATTAGGAGAAAATATCGGAAAATCAGACTGATGTTCCAGACTTTAGGGAGCAGCAAGGGAATGCAAGAAATAGGGCTCTGGAACCTCATTGCATTTTTCTTCCAGTTGGTTCGTAGACAGCGAAACCCTGGGGAATGAATGCTTCTCGTTTTCATAATGACCTTGGCTTCCATCTGATCAAATTAACCAGAGACGAGAGAGGAGCCAAGTTTCTCAGCGCCCGAGCTTAGCTATCGAGCGAAGCAGTGCAAGCTGCATTATCGGTTGAAGTCGTCGCGTCTTCCGTGAGGAAGCCGGCAACATGTGATCTAAATCAGTTTCATTTATAGTCTTCTCGATAGACTCCCTCTGTTGACAGGGTGGTTTCAAAGAACTAAAGGTTTGGTGAGGGAAGAAGATATTTCAGTCAACGAAATAGATTGTTTCTCTCTTCTTTTCACCAGTATGTATTCTTTCCTGAAGCTCAGTTGGCCTCACTTGCGTGTACCCAATCTTTAGCTTTCATGTGTAATGCACCGAACTTGGAGCACGCCATATACAACCAATTCTCACCAACCGCCTTGTAGTTTATGTGCATCGGTTGATCTGTCTGGGTTCGGCCCATTGACGACACGTCTCCCTCATTTAGCACATCGACCCATTTCATTCTATTCAATGAAGACTTCCTGTTCTCTTTAATGTTCAGACCCCAATACCCAAAAGCCTTCTAGCTCTCCTCCTCAATATCCTTTTCGGTCTTCCCCTGTCTCTGCTCCTTTCATTCCTGACACAAATTCATTTAGTCAATTTTTCTTCACTCATTCTCTCCATATGTCCGAACCATTTCAGTACAAAGTGATCGTACCTCTCGATCATATCGTTCTCGATACCACATCTTCTCATTCCCTACACATTCAGCCTGTCCCACAACATAATCATATCCTCCTCAGACGTTACATTTGTCAGCACATCCAAGTCGCACATTCCCTTGGGTGCAGGGTATAAGACGCATTCACACAAAACTGCCGGTACAACAGTGCATTCAAATATACCCATCTTTTCCTGAAGGTTCACCACATTCAAACTTAAACCATCCTCTCTCTCTCTCTGCCCCCTACCGTGCATCAGTAATTTGCTTTTGTTGACAGTAATTCTTAAACTTCTCTTTTCGAATACGCTCACTCGAACACGAAGTCCCGGAGTTTTCGGGGTCTGCAGACGGCAACTATTTCTCCTTCCAAGCACCTCATACATCAGTAGACCATAAAGCCGCCCTTCATTTACCTTCGTCATAGCTCCGTCCATCAAGAGATTAAACAGCCGTGGTGACATCACACATCCCCAACGCAGACCCACCTTCACAGGGAACTGCTCATCCCCCTTCACCGGAACTATTAACCCACCTTCACCGGAAACTACTCACCTTACTCCCTTTGGACTCACGCATATGCCTTATTTTCCCGGTCGAAAATTCCCTCCGCATTAAGTAGCGTTCCATCCATGCCATTTGTTCGAAACATTTTGCAAAACAAAAGAGAATCTCTTTCAGACATAACATAAATACCTTTACCAGGTCCAAGTATGTCGCATTAAAAGCTTCCTCTTTCTACAGGTATTCATCATATAAAATTTTCAAGGGAGAAACCTGATTCCCATTCTCTCTCTCTCTCTCTTTCTCTCTCTCTCTCTCTTTCTCTCTCTCTCTTTCTCTCTCTCTCTC
>JAYMFT010313513.1:0-10088 GCA_038088735.1 Panulirus argus | reverse complement strand
ATATACCAGCTCCCCATTTACCACGCTCACGTCGTGTGGATAATCTGGTGCAAGAAATACTCAATGATAGTCTCATCTTGGTTAGCGTTAAGTCCTTGGAATACTCTCTTGTTAATTGTGTTCAAATCTGACGGAAGCTTCTCCCTTGTCATTGTTCACAGACATCCTACAGAAGTAACCTTCCCCAACTGATTTCCTTTACCTGTCATGTTTGAGCTGCTATAAACCATTGGGGGAAAGAAAGGGGAGAGGGGAGGGGGATTTTTAGTTCTGTTGACCTTAAAGAAGGCTTTTCGCAGGTGAACATACTAAAGGACAGCAAACGGCTAACTGCGCTTTCTGTGCCACAGGGACGTTTCTATAAGAAAATGCTGTTGAGCTCAGGTTTATAAATATCTTTGCAATGTTGACGAACACTCTTTTCTTTTTTTCAGGATCTCTGACATAGTACTGTGATGATCTCCATAAAGAATATCACTGTGATGACGGAAGATGTTACCTGACACCTTTCCAAGCTCGAGAGAGTCTTCCAGGCACTGGAAAAGGCAGGTCATAAGGTTAAGCCGTCCAACTGTACGTAGGTAGGTAGGGTCATTTGGTAGTGAAAGTGTAATCACCATTTGTGAGATAAAGAGCAAAAGACTTCCCAAACTCCTAAAACCCCAGATGATGTTCTCATGTTTGAAGGTTTGAAAGTTATGATAAAAAGGATCAAACGTTTGAATGGAATAAAGCTTTACAGGAACCTTTCCATCTTCTAAGGGATGCCCTCACAACAACTCCAGTGTTACGTTTCCCACATTTCTCGCAACATTTTATCATGGCGATGGACGTCTTTGACAAAGACCTTGGTGTCGTCTTCATGAAAAAAGAGCATGGTAAGCCTGTCCCAGTTGCCTGTGCTAATATGAACTTATCTAAGTTAGGATCTTACTCTTCAGTTATGAAGCCGAATGCCTTGGGTGTGGAGTGGCCTCTGAAAAATTTTCAGGGTTTAATATACGGATATCCCGCTCATATGTTGACGGACCATCTGCTAGCGGCGGAACGATTCAAATATAGAAACTGTAAGGGGTCAACTGGTCCGGTGGTATCTGAACTGGCAGGAATATAAACTTTGATCACTTTTGTAGCAAGGCAAATACAGCTGGAGATGCATTGTCACGACGTATAGCAACAGTGAGACCTGCCAACGAGAGCTTTGTTTAAGGGAGAAATAACTACTTTACAGATACAAGACCCCCAGTATATGAGGCCGAGTGATACCCTTTTTTTTTTTGTGAATTAGTCCATATCAAGGACAACAGTGCAGAGTCCGTGGAGCGAAATTTTCATGGGGACATCAAATGCAGGTATTCGATTCCCAAAGTAATTCTGTTGAAGAACGGTACAGAATTCAAGTTACATTGAGCGACAGTTGCAAGATTTTCAATAGAAAAAATGCAACATTGTCGCTCACCATCTTGAAAGTAATGGGTTAGTTGAGCAGCATAACACAAAGGCATTAGACGAAAGTTTCAGGCCATAATTCAGAGAATTCACCTCGAGACGGGCCTGTGCCGAAGGTACAGAGCGTGATAGATAGATCCAGCAACAAATGTCTCTTTTGGGAACTCATGGCACTTCATTCTCTGGTAGGAAAAGAGGTTGCCCTGTGATCTGCAAATCAAACGTGGTCTACATCATGGCAAATCATATACAAAATAGGCTAGCACAGGCACAGGTTACCGCTAGTGGCGTCAACGAATCCTTGCACAACGTAGATTTGAACATGGCTAAGGACCAGCGCAAGGTTGCAAAGGCCGGCGAGGTTAAGGTAGACCAACAACTAATCATGGTCAAAGTACAGGAAAGCGTTGGTACATAACTGGGGAAAACTTTGCTGTCCTTTCAGAGTAATAGGAAAACTCCACGGTCATAAACTTAGGCTGGGAGAGTCACGCGTGGCGTGTGTTGACATTCAAGCGTATGAAACCATACGGAAGTTGTGTCACCGTTTCTCATGGGCGGGAACGTCCAACGAATCACCCAGTTCCGTTCGGCCGATGACAACGAACACCTCTCCCGTGTCGCAAAGCTCTCAACCCGTACCGGATGGGCTTTCTGAGGGAACCAATATTTATAGTGTACACTACATTATGGAAAGTCGGCCGTTGGTAAGGATGACTTGTATACTTTACATAAAGGAGCTGTGCGTCAGTGACGCAGCTGTCATTTAGGTTTCAGGTTTCTTGGTCTCACGATATTTGTGTCATCTAATGCGACTATCATTCATGAAGACGTTATAACTAGAGATTTACGTTTACTCAAAGAAATCTAAGTACTGGAAGATATGTAAAAGATTTAAAACTGCTGCTACCAGGATTCTTACAAATGCAAATTCGATCTTGGGTGGCCCGTGAATGCGATCAGGAACGCTAAAACCGTTATAAACCTCCAAGGAAAAATCACTTACGTCCCGAGAGGTCGATGGAACGGCTGAGTCTGATGAGAGCAATGTCATCAGAGAACCGCGCCCGAGTATTATAGTCAGGGTGAATAGTAATCTCCTCGTAGGTAAAGTCCTGGACGGGAGGAGCACAGAATTTAAAGCCTTGGATGGTCACCTCACAGTCTTCTTCGGTGCTCAGGTCCCACTCTCCCAAGCGGATCACTTCACTGTAATGATATACACCATTTTTTTTTTTTCGTCTAGCATTATATCCTATTAGTATCAAAAACAATGTTTAGTTAATTAACTGGGTGATATGCAATTATGAAGCCAGTAATGTATCCTTATATATCACGAAATGTAACGTTTTTCTCATAACGTTTATATCATAATTTCTTTGCGAATCTCCGATAATATTAGTTTTCATCTAGTATATTTGACATTTGTGGAAAAGGATTTGTGGAGACAGAAATATTGCCGTGGAATGACAACGTAAGGAAACTAATGGTGTCGGAGGGAAACGAGTTAAGATGTTACATCCTAAGAAAGAGGGTAAAAGAAATTGATGCATTTGATTATAAACATGTGAATAAAAATCTTGAAAAAAGAGGATCAAAGGAAAGTCTGAGAGAGATTATAAGATGACTTTAAATGAAGCACGATAGGCGAGTGAGACCAGTGAAAAACGTAACTGTTATGTAACCTTAAGGCAATGCTTTTAACAAGAAATGATGTTTTAAAGAACTGACTAGGGATGATGGTATAAGAGAAATGGCCATACTGGGGGGAAATACAGGTGAGGAGGTAGGGGGTGGCTGAAAACAAGGGCAACTTACCAGGCTCAGACCTGGTGAATTATTAACAACATGGCTATTAGTAGGTACAGTCAGATTAGGGGGTGGTAGGACCCGTAATGGGGATGGCAAAATAGGAAATTCCGACATCTAAACAGGGCTCCCATTTCTTTAGAAATAGACTTAGCTATTTCTGTAATGTGGGGTTTTCAAGACAGTATGTTCATTAATTCAAGAGGTGGAATTACAGAGCCGTCAATGGAGAGAGGAAAATTGTGAGAAATTTCCGGTAGAGAGATGGGCAGAAACTGGTTCTTGGAGGCATTAAACTTAATGAGGTTTTGTCTAACCCACTGAGACATCCTGTCATATCTGAATTTATTGAGAAAGTTGTGTCGAGACGAGATACAGTTTGAGAAAAGGAGCAGATTTGAAGGATGTGCAAAAATGCAATGTTGCGTCGTCAGCATATGATTGCATTTGGTTATTTGTGACGAATGGAAATCGTTGATAAAAAGGAGGGACACCGCTCTTGATGGAGAAATTGGGAGAGGCTGATCCATCAACAACCACGAAGATAGATCGGCCAGAGAGGAAGCTAGATATGAGAGAGCAAAATTAGGAAGGGAAGCCAAAGGACGGGAGCTTAGAGATGAGACCCCTATGGTACACCTTGTCCAAGGCTTTAGATAAATTAAAGGCAACTACATAGGATTTCCAAAAATCTTTCAGGGATGATAATCAGACATTAGTAAGATAGGAAAGAATATCACCAGTGGATCTTGCCTTACGGAAGCCATACTGGAGACCAAAGAGAAGACTGTAACATTCAAAATGTCTAAGAATATGGAAGCTGAGGAGGGATTCAAACACTTTGAAAATAGTAGATGTCAGAGTAACAGAACGATAGTTAGAGGGGTCAGAACGGTCACCCTTCTTAGGGATGGGATGAACCAACGCATGCTTACAAGGAGAGGGAAACATGCTGGCTTTTAAATCGAGACGGAACAGAAGAGCAAGCACAGGTGCAAATTCTGAGGTACAGTCTTTCTGTACACGGGGATGGATGCCATCAAGTCCATAAGCCTTGCTTATGTCCACAGAGACAAGCGCTTTTCGGACAATTCGAAAGAAGATTACGGGAAGGGGCGTAGGATCGGTAAGATAAGCATCTAGGGATAGGGAATGTTAGGTATAGTCAGAGGAAAAACGAAAACCAAGGAAATTGTTTTGTCCACGAGAAACAGCTATAGTACCGTCAGAACGAAAGTGAAGGTAGAGCGACAGAAGTTGTTAGCGATGCTCTTAGCTGAAAGAGACACAAATATATTCCTTCACTCTCTTCTATCCTTCAGTCTCTTTATGTATAATAATTTGTCTGTTTAACTATCTCAGACTCTGTTCCCCTCTCCATTAATTTTTACTTTCCCTCCCGTACTCACAGAGTATAACGAAGAAGTACGGAAGAGTGTACACAATGAGCAGCAGTCAGTATATATCTCTCGCTGATGACAGCCCCTCCACACTGGAACGTCAAATCTCCTGACGTTGTATCTGCAAAATCAAAACACTGTCAATAGGATCATAACACTTGCGACTTTGTCATGAGAGACTCTTGGAATAACTCTAAAAGCAATGATACTAGACAAAGAGTTAAAAAAAAAAGAACAGATGATTTAGACCACTTTGTTGGAAGTGGCCCGATCATGTTGCTTTCCTGCTAGTTATATATACTTTTTATATATCATAAATCTGTGAACGTTTGGTGATGACATCACGTATGATGTATAAGTTAAAGGAGCAAGCATGGTTGATGTATCAATATATGTATATACATGGTATCGTTGAAAAGAAGTTTTGAGACGGAAGAACTGTAGTGTGAAGAAAGTGGAATAAGAATTAAGATCAAAGATTTCGTAATGTGGTTTGATATATCGTGAATTCAGTGAATGGTGTATCCCATACTTGTTATGGGACCGTCGAGATAAACAAGGAGATGGTCGTTGAGTGTTAGAGTGATGGACTGTGAAGCATCCATTCGTTGACATAATCATGTAACATTACTGATGTAAGATATTTCAAAATATCTGAGATCTAATGTTTGTCTTAACCATTAATGAGACGCGACAAATTCTGATGTGTGAATATGCGTTGCGGAGGAATGCATGAGTCTGTATCGTTCATCTACAACGAATACCCTTTTCTGTTATCTCGAATCATCACAACATTCCTCAAACATATGATAAAGACTGTCTACTGGACATAAAATCTTTATGTTCACTGCAGATCTACGATCACGCAGTTTCAAATATCTTACGAAACAAAACGTGAAGGATTTGAGGGGCTACACATTTTGCTACTGAATGACATTCATCCAGTAATGTGTTATTTCCACTTATCTGTTCTATATTTCTAAATATGAAGCATCGGTTAATAAGGGAGCGAGCATCATACTTAAATAGCCAAACACGGCCAGCCAGGGGTAGCCTTCAAGGGGCGCTTCTGTTCCTCCGTGGATCCTGTCCAGGTTAGGTCCCTGGCCGCATCTCTGAGGCAGCAGACTGGTGAGAGGGGATGGAGTCGGTTTTGGACTGGTGGAGGAAGGTAATGTAGTACCTCCCGGACAGCACACCTATCATGGAAGAAATGCATTACTTAAGCATCAAGGGACAGTAATGCTGGAGGTCAGAAACTTATCATTTATTATCTGTTGATCATAACTTACTTATTATTATACATTATACATCTTTAATCTAGCATTAGGCGTGATAAAGAGAGTACTATGGATGTAAATTTGCTGAGAAGGGCAGCTGCTGAGATATCTGATCTCTCCCTGCTGGAGGCGTGGATGCAAGTTTGTAGAGGCTTTAGGAAAGGAGGACACGATGTGAATGGGAAGAGGATGGTGAACGAGAGTGAGCTTGGAAAAGACGCTTGCATGAGGAGACACTGGGTGGAGTTGATAAAACCCAGGAGTGAACGAGAAACGCACCAGTGATTACACGTGCGGGAGAAGTGCTTGGCATTCAGAAGGTGGGAGGAAGGACACTGTGTGCTGGGATGAGGAATTTAAGCTGTAAGTGAAAGAGGAAAGGGACGTGTATGGGCATTACATGCAGGGAAGGACTGAGAGTGACTGGAAGATTTACAAGACGCGTTGAGAGGTCAAGAGGGAAGTGCAAGGGTTAAAAAAAGAGGGTTAATGAGAGTTGAAATAAGAGTTTGGGAAGAATAGGATAAACGTTTTAACGGGAAGTAAATAGTGAGAGAGGAACAGGAGCGGGAAGGTCGTGCAGGCAACATAGGAGGCGTAAAAAGGGGAAATGGCTGGGGTGAGTAATTGGAACTACTGAATGATGCCATTCATTCTTTGAGGGCTTGGTGGCCAAGGAGAAAGGGAATGTTTGGAGGGTGTGATAACCAAAGATGGAGGAAGTAGTGGTGACGAGGGAGGGTGTTGTGGTAGGGAGGGAGTGTATGGTGGTGGTGAGGAAGGGTGTGGTAACTAGGGATGGAGTGAGTAGTAGTGGTGAGGGAGGGTGTTGTACACCTATGTAGAAGCGAGCAGTCAAGAGTCAAGAGGGCCCGATTCAGCCAGTAATAATAAAAACAACAATAAAAGTTAACTTTTCGAGTCAAGATGCAGCCATGGACATAAGACACTCATCACCATACAGTCATGAATATGGCCGTTCTCAGGGTGGGATGAGGGTGGTGACCGATGAAGGATGATATTCCATACCGTATATCAACGAGGTCTAGATACTTTTAACAGTAACATATGGAGTCCTCTAAGTTTAACTTTACACTCTTAATGCCTGCATTGTGTACATTGTCGTTGATTATAATTCATCACAATTTATCAGCGGCTTCAATTTTCGGATTTCGCACATGTAAACTTAGAGGTGAAATAACCTGCAACAATGGATGCGCTCAGTAGATGACTACGGGAACAGTCTTACTGTATACGAACATCATGACAGCATTACAATAAACATTCCAACATATGTTGATTACAGAAGGAACATGAAAATGAAACTATGTAGAATGATATATAGTATAATCAAATGGCTGGGCTGGCTTCGGGTCTTAAATGTGGGCTCAAGCCAAGATTTGTTGGCTCTTCGCCACGTGTATTTACAAGCTCAGCCTGGGACACCAGTAGGTTGCTTGGCTCAAACGTAAGCCACATATCCACGATGCAGCTTCAAGTTCGGAGTGTGAGAGAGATACTAACTGTAGGAATCCTGTTTGTGACGAGGCAAGTAGCGTCCTGCAGGGTTTTGATCTCACTTAGGGTTGGATTATCCAGCAGCTTTGCCAGTTCTGGACAGTCGGTCAGCGGGATACACTCGTGTGGGCAGACTGCATCTGTTGGGAGGGGAGATGGCTTTCGCTCAGAAGGGAATACGGGTGAGATATTATACTTCATATTCCACTGTAAAATGCCTGTCGTCTGTAAAGGAAATGATGATAATTATATTGCGTATTTCAGTGGTTTGAAGTCATCCTAATTCTGAAGCCAAAATTGCTACTGTATGTCGTGGTACTTATGGAATGTTGTGGTATGTATAACATGTGGCATGTCGTGGGAGGTTGGAGTTTACAGAAAGGACAGAGGGAATGGGAAGACAATAGGAGA
Organism: Panulirus argus; assembly: GCA_038088735.1. Taxonomy (NCBI): domain Eukaryota; kingdom Metazoa; phylum Arthropoda; class Malacostraca; order Decapoda; family Palinuridae; genus Panulirus; species Panulirus argus. The sequence goes on along the minus strand of JAYMFT010313513.1, from coordinate 2,221 downwards.
CCTACTAATCCATGACATGGTTATAATATGGTTATCTATTTAGAAAAAATATGTATCAAAATATAGTGGCAAAGATAGTATAGCATACACCTCCCCACCCACTTCTCCCTCCGGCTCAACTGCCGGCAGGAAAAAGATGAGAAAATAATTCCGTGCGATATATGGTAAAATCCTACCACGTATATTTGGTAGGAACGTTTGAAGTGGAAAAAGTTCCCTATAAGTTTGACGACATCTGATCTGCGGTTGGATTCTAAAAAAAAAAAAAAAAAAAGACTACTTAACCTTGCATTCTTAATAATAACAAATGTTAATGAATTATTTGTGTAGCCTCGATCTGAAGGTAACTGTTACGTCATTTATTCATTACTTCGGGAGGTAGTTTATGCCACTGATCCACCACTCTGTATGTGAAAAAAAAAAAATCCTGCATTGCTATTTCATCTCCTTCCTTTTATCTTCATCCCATGATATCTGGCCGTTGAGTCTCGGTCTAAGGTGAAGAAAGTTTCGCATGATATGTTACTGAATTTTTTTAGTACTCTGAACATTTCTGTCAGGTCACCTAGGACTCTGCGTTTATCTAACGAGAAAAGTTTTCAGTCTTTGAATCTTTCGCCTTGAGGTTAATCTCTGAGAGATGGGATTAGTTTGGCTACTTTTTGAAGTAGCTTAAGTTTCTCTCCATCTCTAATCAGGTCTGGTGAGCAGAAAGTACAGCAAATGAAATATAGAGAGAATTTTGAAACGGAAAAAAATAATAGACAAGGGAAAGTATTTACGAGTTTTGGAGGGAAACCAGCCGTGAAGCAAGAGACGTTGAGACATGCACATTGGCGTTGGTAAAGATGAAGGCGAAGCCTTAGTGAGTGAAGCCGATCTGTCCTGTTATACTGTGGGTGAGGAGCAAGTTTGAGATCAGAACATACTCAAGTGTTGACAAAATTGATATATCCTATGATAAAAGTCAGAGAAGTGAAGATATTTTCCTCCGCATCCAAAAACGAACTATCTACCCAGAAAGTCTTAAGATGACTTGACTCTGAGTGATTACCGAGGTAAGGGGAAGGGAAGTGATCAAGTGTTAGAATCATCGATGGTAACAGGTTAATGATGCTCGTGTGATATTTATCTTCCTCATCCTTAAGAGCTCACAAATGAGTAATAAGGTGAAGGCGAGTAACAAGTGACAAGCAAGTTAGTTCTGATAAAAGTGAAACACAAGATTCCTCAGCTCACTTGTTTTATCGTTTATTTGGATAGTGGCCCAGAGGGTTGTTGTGCTGACGTCCTGTTAAACAAACAGATGATCCATAAACCCATCTTCAATAAGATAAGAAATAGCTTCACTGTAATTCATATATCGCCTTTTATATAACAGAAATTTAAGGTCAAAATAACCATTTTACGTAATCAGCGATTGTTCTTGAGAATTAATTCACATCAAAAGACACTAATGAATTGATTAATCTAAGTAGGTCCTCTAACACTAGAGCAGGACAAAGTATCAAGCTGAATCATGAACAGAGACCCACAAGGGGAAGGTTATAGTTGACATTCCTCTGTAACTTCATGATAGGAGATGGGAATACTTACTTTGTGAGGCGAACAGCTCCATCCCGCTGCTATAACCTACTTCCCTACCATAGCGTAGTTCCTAATCTACCACCACCTACCCCTCCGTACCATAGTGTAGTTCCCAGTCTACCACCACCTACCCCTCCGTACCATAGTGCAGTCCCCAATCTACCACCACTTACTCCTCCCTACTCTAGTGTTGTTCCCAAACTAGCACCACCTACCCTTCCCTACCATAGCATAGTAGGGAAGGTGAGAAGTGTACTTACTCTGTGTGGCGGCAAGCTGGACCAGCAGCAGCAGAAGTAGTAAGGGAGCGGGGAGCCTCACACCAGGGCTGAATCTGGTTCTCTGTAGGGAAGAAGGCAATACAATCACTTTTCACATTATATGTATATATTTTTTTTCACTCATATTAGTCATCCCCGCCTTAGCGAGGAAGCGTGAAGAACAGATGACTGAGCCTTAGAGTAAATAATGCTCACTTGGCCTATTTCTCTGCCCTTCTTTTGGAAAAGTAAAAACAGGAGGGGAGGCTTTCCAGCCCCCAGCTCCTACTCTTTTTAGTCGCCTTCTACGACAAGCAAGGAATACTTGGGAAGTGTTCTTTCTCTCCTATCCACGGGATAATATATACATATAT
>JAYMFT010313502.1:0-10088 GCA_038088735.1 Panulirus argus | reverse complement strand
TATATATATATATATATATATATATATATATATATATATATATATATATATATATATATATATATATATACAAATCTCATACAACCATTTCATATAATGCTTCCGGGTTATCACACTGCAACAGAAAGATTCACCGAGTCACGTAAATGCTGAAATTTACCTCAAGAAGGATCGAGTCTATCGCTTGAGTCATCAGTAGTGATATCCTTCAAGGTGGCCTTCCACCAGCCGCTCTTGATCAGGATGACCCGTTAGTTACTGGGAGGACTGCAGAGTTCCTAAATACCGCTGGCTGAGAAAGACTCTTAGATATACGAGGCATATGCGTACTGTTCTTGTAACCGAGCCACGTCTTGGGAAAATAAAGGTAGTGCTCGTGCACGGCCAACGGCTCATCCTAGATAACAGGTTGAGATTAAGACTCAATGAATCTGACGGCCTACCCACCCGCATCTGTCCTTGGCACACCTCCCTCCGCTCACCTGCTTCAGTCAGGTTAATACAATTTATAATTCCCTAAAGGAACAAGTGCAGGGTCGGACACGTGCAGTGTGTATGTGTGTGTGTGTGTGTGTATGGTGGGGGTGGGGGGGCCTACTTATGCAAGAAAAGTTTATTTAACAATAAATAGAAAATGAGGTTTTCAACACAAACTGATGATGACAAAGCTTGTATGTATGACAAAATTAATATAAATCGCCTGTTGAGGTCCACCACAGCCCCAAGATAAGAAGTTCTTCACTGATGTTAAATAAACGTCGAGCTGGAATGTTGACTTGGCACTGTGAATGATATTTACTCCAGCGTCAGTAGACACAAGCAGAATGCAAGGCTGTTGTCCTCCAGGGTAATGGCTCCCAGTCGGAAGTATGCGAGAACCCATCAAATAATACACTATGTTTGTCTTAATAAGGAGTCGTAAATATAAAGGAATATGAATACGTTTTCCTATCAAGGAATATTGGACAATATATTTTACGCATTCCTCTATGTCAAATGCTGCCATATGTGCAAAGATTAGTCAGTTTCAATGTGTCTCACTATGTTATACTGAAATATTAGATTTGAGTGTATAACTTAAGTGATGGAAACATAAGTTAGTGATGCGCCTCTCAAAAAAGTTAGGAACTAAAGCACGACTGCAGGAGTGACCCAGGAAGTACTGTCGCCTTTTAGCACGAAGGTACGACTCTTGAGCACGACGGTGAGCACGATGAACAAGTCCCTTGAGCTCTACTACATGACCCTTGGATATGATGACACGACTGTTCATCTGACCCTTAAAGATAATGTTAAACCTGAGGTCATCTTACCCAAAGGTCGTAGCCGTCATGCTCGAGGATCAAGAGTTGTGCTGATGGGTTAAGCGGGCAGTAGGGCAGGCCATGCTGTCTGTGTCACCTTCCGGAGGCCATCATCCAGTATGCTGGAAGTCCTGTTGTTACCCACCTTCCAAGAACTTAGAGATAGGCTAACAAACGCTAAAGACATTTGTGCCATGTATGGTTATACTTTCTGTATAACCGATTACAATATAACTATTGTATTCAACAAAAAGACAAAAAAAATATATGGGCTTTGCCCACAACAGTGTGAGCTACAAGCAATGGGACTTGAAAACGAAACGAGACTGAAGAAATCTGAATAATTTTCCAAAATAAATAAGATTATTCTCCGGAGCTGTTGGTGCTATCAAAACAAACGTAGAAAAACAAACTGCGTAGTGAAACATTAAGTGAACCTGCCAACATCAGCGAAGGAAGTTACAGTTCATGCAGGGATCAAACAAATCTTGGTACAGATTCCTTTTGATATCATTGGCGCCAAATACAAATTCATCTATTAAAAAAAGAAATGGATATTATCAACCAATTCAAATTTTATGGTCTTTTCTAATCTGTTATTATGGACCTCCGTATGTCAGAGGAAAGCATGAATAGGTTAGGAAAAAGACAACGAAATCATGGCAGGGGTAGGAGTGTGTGGTGGGAGGAGCGTGAGCAGTGATGGAAGTTCCCAGGGCAGGAAAGTATGGACGTTTCCCTGGCTACCCTGCATGTACACAAATGTATTATCATCATTATTGTTATCATTATTATTACTATTATCATTATCATTATCACTATCATTTCTGTTATTATTATTATTATCATTACTATTATTACTGTTATCATTATCATTATTATAAATGTTAGTATCCCTTTGTCATATATCTCTATCATCGATGCTAATGATGTTAGCATTCTTGATAGCTCTGTCATAAAAAGAATTAAGCGCTATTTTGCGAAAAGTAAAACCAACAGAAACGTGCAAGTCATTAATCACGCTGCATGAGTTTCCCTTCCATAAAATTCAGTGCAATTTCTTTCATTCATTTAGATCATAAAGTTTCAGCAGAACCAGATATAAGACTAACATATTCATGTACATTTTCTATAAAAAAAAATACCAATGAATACAATAATTTCCTGACATTTATGAATTCGCCTCAAGTTCATAACTAACTATAACATCAACACGAGGGTGTTGGCAATGATCCAGGAACTGGCAACTCGGTGCAACAAACGGGCGAACCATTACAAAGCTCAGTTTCTGTGATTTGAGGATACGCACCAAGAGCTCTGGATATACATTGGTTTAAAATTAAATCATTAAGTCCTGGCAAATCCAACCAACAGGTTTATTTCGTTTACTGTCCAACCTCTGGCCAAGACTCATTTAATGGCGGAATATATTTCATCAAAAACTTTAAGGCTGTCAAATAAGTCTCTAAGTTCAGGGACATTACGGGGAGTTCTGACTCCCTCCTCCACCCTTCCTGTATAATATCAAAAGAATCCGTACATCTCAGGCATTGACAAAAAGGCCCTAGTACTTCTCTAGTGGCCCTGGAACTTCCCACATGAAGAAAATCATGGAAGGAGGCTGCCCTTAGGTAGCTGATCGAGTCTCGCGAACCTGACAACAAAATCAACATGAACAACTAGTTTCGCTTCTGTTAACATCAAACATGTACAGTTGAACCATTTGGTTCTACACAAATTTCATGAAAAAAGCATATAAAATCTCAATCAGTTACGAAATGCAGCCTCTGTAGATAAAGAATAAATTCTTATAATGCAAGATTAAATAGCTGTATTATGTATAGCACTGTGACAATAGGATCAGCCGACGTTACTGACAACAGGTATATTAATCTACCAGGTGCATTAACTCTGCCCAGTACCTCAACCAAATCTTGCATAAAGAAGACTAAAACCCCCACGATTATCTAGCATTAGCCATGAAAACAAATGATATATGATAACAGTTCACTAATTACAATTCAGAGTAGCTTTGGGAGCACACACCACCGTCGTGTTGTCTCGGATCAGGCAAGTGATGCCGTCAATCACTGCGAACGAACAACAATGATACTGATGTGATCATTCGCAATCTCTTAAATTTTGTTTCTAATGAGGAACTTGAATGCACTTCCATAGCTCTTGTATCTGACTTTCGGATCATATTACTTTACAACAGAAGGTAGTTTCAAACAATTACGTTTGTTATGGTTACAGAAGATTTGGCTGTATGAGAATGCAAACATATGGCCTGAGCTGGTAGTACAGCAGACAGTGATGCTCTTGCCCTATTATACGTGTTTAAGGTGAAGGAGATTCTGGGGTTGTATTGTCAAGTCTTGAACACTCGTAAAAGCTTTCCAATTTTCATGAAACCCCAGAATTGCCTTATTCCTAAACATGTCATTGCATTGTATTACGAATATTTGAAACCTAACCTTTTCTGTATCCTGTCCTGACCTTACTACAGGGACCTGGCGCTACAGGATGCGCACCAGTTGACTCCGTTGGAGACTTTCAGCAACGGATTCCCCAAGGAGTTCGCGCACAATCTGCCGACAGAAGAGTTCATGGGAGACTTCGCAAGTATGGCTATTGTTTGAATCTCAAGGGTTCGAACTTGTGATTTAGTACCCGTTAACGTGTTTCGAACCTTTACCGATTGGTGACGAATATATTTGATTTATATGTTTAAGACTGGATGTGATTATGATTAAGGTAGAGTACTTGTTACTGCTTATTAGCAGTTGTGTTCAGTCCCTCTATAAACGTTCAGGAATCGCCAGTCCTGTACGTTGCAGGGATGTATATGTAAAGAAAATTCGGGTGCTTCACAACACCGAGGAAAGTGCAAGACGACGCTACCTCTGTTTATCACTACTCTCTACAGTACTTATTACAAGTCACTTCATTTACTATCAATTTCCTTGATTTTTTTTTTAAGGATTTTTCTTTTTATGAACAAAGATTTTATATTAAGCCTGGATGCGAGATGGATATGCCGATAAAGTCCGCTGTACAAATCCATCAAAACCGAATGGATGGTATTAGAAAAAGAAATTAACTTTGTTACGGAAAATTTCTATACATATTTACCCAAAAAAAGGAAAAGTCAAATTTAAGCCATTTTATAAGATGTATTTAAATATGGAGAGTCGCAGACACCATAAAAGAGAAGCCAGACCATCTCCTAAGCTGGTTCACAAACTCTAACACAGCCAAACTACATACGTCTCGCACCCTCGTCGATATAGGATCTTTGGTGTCAACTGAACTTACTTTCCTTATACGTTACTCACTATAAAAAATATTTCTTTCATATACGTGCATATTATTTTGTCCTTTCTTTTATTTGGTCAAGGCCTTGTGTATAATGAAATGTACAAATGTATATATATATACATAACAGGAAAACCGTAATGACGTACCCTCAACTAATCCGTAGAGAAAATACCTATAAGGTGTCTCACCGTGTTCTTACTGATGACATCCTCTTTAAAGCAATGCAGTTCACTATGATGACCCGTTCCCAAGTATCCTGACTTCACTTCTACTAATCTGACATCACGCTTTTGACTTCATGCTGATTACTATGACAACGTTCTTCGCCAGCCTGTCCGAATACCTCCATTGCTTCCCTAACCTGTCTTGCTAATTGAAGATATGCCTTTCCTGTCCTGTACAAATTCTATTTCTGATTAACCTCACAAGCGAAAGTATATAATTCAACCTGCAAACGTGGTTAACTAACCAACACGAGTACCACATGCAATCAACAGGACCTACGTGTATAAACGTGGTTAAATTTACATATCTGTGTGCATGTGGATCACTTTACCTTCCTACCTGCACGTGGTTCACCGTACCTATCTGTCTGCACGTGGTTAATCTTATCTGTCTACACGTACGTGGTTAACCTTCCCAACACACGGGGTTCAGTGACCCTGCAATAATCTTTTTAAAACACTAGGTTAGAGTCACCTGTAAGCGTGTTTCATCTTCTCTGTTAAACAGGGATTAATGCTACTCAAACGCTTAATCAGTTAACCTTCCTGTGCAAATGATTAACTTAAAGCACACATAGTTTACCCTGACCTTACACGTAATCAAATCCTAACCTAACCTCCAATTTCTTATCCTCACTTATGCATAAGATTAACCTCACATTCACGCTGCTAACTTTGCCGTCAACTTGGTTAACTTTGAAATTAACATGCTAAACCAACTGTGCATGAGGGTAACACCACGTGGACGTGTGGTAACCTTAAACTTTGTGCAAATGATTAATTTCACCCGTACATACGGTTCATCGTTGCTGCACACAGTACCTGGGTATATGGTTAACTACACCTGTACACATTGTTCTCCTTAACAACTCACGTGGTTAACTTAACGTGTATACATGGTTAACTTTAAACGTCCACGTCTTTAACCTCAACTGTATATTAAGTTAACTTTCCCTGGTCACCTGGTTTATCTCGTATGAACGATTAGCTTTACCTGGATACCCGGTTAACCTTACCTACTGTATGCAAGGATAGCCATACCTGTACATTTGGTTAGCTTCACCTGCACATATAGTTAGCTTTCCTGGACAAATGGTTAATCTTACCTGATACGAGGTTCGCCATACCTGTACACTCGGTTAACTTCACCTTTAAACATAGCTTTACCTGGACAAATGGTTAACATTACCTTTATACAAGGTTAACCTTACCTCTATGTACACTTAGTTAAACTCACGCTCTACCTGGACACCTGGTTAACCTCACATATGAAAGCGCTCACCATTAACTATACCCGGGATTAACTTAAACTGTCCTTGTAGTCAGTGCCTGATGGTTAACTATGAGGCCAGGTAGAGAGAGACTGTTCATGTGGTTAGCTGTAAGGCTAGGTTAAGTGGCTACCCCCCGTGATTAGAGGCTAAGTCACGACACTGTCCACGGGGTTAGCTGTAAGGCCAGGTTAAGACACTGCCCGTGGGGTTAGCTTCATCACAAGGTGAACAATATTTCTGTATTAATTATGAATCCGTCAGAGCAAGTCTAGCCTGGGGCTGGGTCAATACACACAGTATAGACGAGGCAGTTAGCACTGTATTTCTTAAATAACAATGTAAACATACATATAAGAATGATGCACACGAGTTTATGGGCATAAACATACACAAGATCAGGTATATGCTACACGTATGAAAACTTAAGAGACAGACACAGGTATACACGTCCATACAGCCACACGGACTCAAACTACAGCAATGAATACACTCATTAGGCTTCATAATCCCAGATACAGTACAACGCTATACACATTGTCAGCAGGTTATATATATATACCAAGATATATATACCAGAGAAGCTGACCCCTTTTCTTCTCTGTCCCTCCCTCGCCGCTCTGCAGGGAGACACAAACGACAAGCTGGCATCTCGTCTGCCATCGACGGTATACTGAGCGCTCCATACGGGGGGTTGCCGGTCACCTCCCACCTCCAAGCCCTCCTCCTCCGCAACACCAACGTCCGTCCTGCAAGACAGTCTGCGGGCTCCAACCGCCCAGCTCCACCCTTCTCATCCCCCGCCTCCTCGCCGCCCTCTCCGCAGACCTTCTCCCCGTCCTCTCCCCAGAACTTCTCCCCGGCCTCTCCTCAAGCCTTCTCCCCGTCGGTCAGAGACTCTCCTCAGAGATCCCAACCTCAAGTCGTCCGGCCCCAGAGGCAAACGCCTCCTTTTTCCCCGGCTCCTCCCCATTCTCCTCCTTCTCCTCGTCGTCGTCGACCTCCTCCTTCTTCTTCTTCTTCTCCCCGTCGCTCCCCTCCCCCTTCCAGACCGTCGACCTTCAGAGTGATTCACGAACGACCCGACCCTTCCCCAACGAGGTTGAATCCCTCCGCTCGTGAGAGACCAGCTCCATCCCAGACACCCTTCTCATCCTCATCTTTCACAGGGCACCAGATCAGTTCTACATTCTCAGACTTCGGCTCCTTCTTTGAATCCTCAAGACTACCGAGGGAAAGGCGTGATGTGACCGAAAGGCAGGAGGCGCCGGCTCAGCTCTCCCAGATTATAAACTCTCCCTATGAAGAAGGTTCGGTACCGAGCTCAATCACTATTCTCTTTAATCGCGTCAGTAGGATTCCTAGGAATCCTCCTCAGACAGCTGTTAAACCCGCCACTGCCAAGGCCGCCGACCAGCCAAGCAAACGACCCCAAATTAAGACTCCGTCTCTGCCACACCCGTTCGAAATTCCGTTCGTCATCCCCAATTTTTTCGAGCAGATAGGAATCAGGCGTCGCAGAGACCTCGGCTCAGCTCCGGGCATCACGGATGCAATCGACGATATTCTAAGGTCCCCTTACCAAGGGGGTGTTCCGGTTTCTCTCGACGCCTTGTTTAGAAATAATGACCGATTCGTACGCAAGATCCAGCCCTCCCCACAACCTCAGCCCTTCCCACAACCTCAGCCCTTCCTACAACCCCAGTCTTCCCCACAACCTCAGTCCTTCACACAACCTCAGCCCTTCCTACAACTCCAGCCCTCCCAACAACCTCAGCCCTTCCGACAACACCAGCCCTTCCAACAACCTCAGCCCTCCCAACAACCCCGGCCCTCCCCACATCCCAGACCAAACTTCGCATTTTCATCAGTGGGTTCTGACAACCCCTCACAAGCCGCAGTTCGTCTTTTCCCCACTTCGAGTGCCCACTTCGAGAGCCACGATATATCTCCCTCAGATCAGACCGAATTCCAAAACTTTCACGGCCGCAACAAACGAGATGTGAGCGCCCAGCAGGCCACGGCTCCGACAGACCTCCACACGTCTGCCTCCCGTTATAGAATCAAGCACTTCAAACCCAGCAGACCCACCAGGCCCATCCGTTCGTCCCATCAGAAGGGGCGCAGGTCTCGTCCCTTCAAAAGAGGACGGCAGTCGGAGAATGCAGAGTTTGGAGAGCTAACTATTGAGTTCGAGTTCGGAGGACAAGACCCCTCTTACGCGAAGCCAGAATTAGAATCCCTTACAGAGTATACAGACAGTGACACACTCACGGGACCCAGCTTCCCATCTCCCTTCGAAACTGAGCCTTCAAATTTCCTGTCAAACTTCCAGGGTTCCGTCCTCGACGACAACGAGAGCCGCAAACCCACCCCCATCGCTCGTAAAGTCCCTCGCCCTACGCGTCTTCCTCCTAAGCGTTTCCCTCCGAATCTTCTCTTCCCTCCCGCCAAAAATTTCCCTCGGCCTCAGCGGCTGGCCCCAGGTCTCTTACCAGGTCCCTCACCCCCAGCCCACATCCTGCCTCCAACCTCCTCCGTCCGTGCCCCTAGACATATCCTGATGGAGAACCGACGTCTGCCTATGGCCACACGACAACAGGATATTCCTATTGTCCGAAGGAGACTCCATATAGCCCAGCGGCGCATGTCTGGGGAACCCGTCTCCTCCGGTAAGCTAACCTCTTGACACCCGACTGAGAGCGACGCCACGAGAGACACAACGACCGAATCTGGACAAACAAAAACAGACCGACAGATACATGAGCACTTGATGTGCGAATACAACTGATGAAAAAAATGAAAGGACAAGACACTGACTCAAAAAACACTGACTCAAAAAAACAAAAAAACTTGCCGAAGGACTAACGAGTGGCTGGAAGGGGAAGCTCCTCCTAGACCTCACACTTTATATGCCAGTCAATGTGTGCCTGGCTTGACGACTCGATTGGACTGGACAGTCATACTTAACTGCTACGACTCTGCAACGCACATATACTGGCGACCATAGATAAAATCCTGATAGACCATAATTCCTTAAGTCTCTTACTTAAACCCTTAGGTTAACTGGCGTGACCTTTGACCTGAACTTTTAAGGGCCAAAGATCACGTTTTCACACTTAGGGGTTAGTAAGTAAAGTCGTGGTGAAGGATAGTATCACTCCTCTCAAGAGGTTGATATGATAAGTAATCATTTCCGTTTGATACTTCGCAGGAGAATGTAACACAGTTTGTAAACTTCACGTGTATGCTGCATGTTCCCTTGGCCAGCAGTGGCGGGTGCTACAGATATACAATAACCTGATCCATGAGTTCGGAATTATCATAGTGTAACATGTCGAGTACCTGCCACTGTAACCAACACTTTCCTAAGGTCCCTTTCCCATGTCCTAACCTACCATTTTGATTTACAGTTAACCTCATACTTACTATGATCATCTTCTCTCTAGGATATGATGATCCACGTCAATCCAGAGAAGTCAGTGGATTAAAAACACATAGAAATGACGTTGTAGTAGGCTATAAATGACTCAGTAAAGTCAGCATGCCTTTTTTGGATACCAGTAAAGCATCCAGTCATTCTGTCCAGAGCGGCGATGACCATAGTAAATGAATCAAACTGATGATGTAGTGGTAGTCTCCCTTTCCCCATGATGTGACCACTCCTACGGCCCTGCCTCAATTGAAGATTTTCCCTTTTGTTGCGTAACGCCCTGCTCCTCTGTTCCAGACGCCCAGGAGGCTAAAGAGGACAGTCCAGGATTCATCGCTGGACGACCCGACAGCTTCCCCAGGTTCTCCTCCGTCGGCGGCTTCGGCCCGATGGGCGAAATAGAGAAAGGCAACAGTAAGTCGAACTCGGGTGTGTCTCTTGGTGTAGCCACGTCTATGTGTGATGGCTCTAGTGGCCTGATGTATTAGGAGCGGAAGGTTGGCTCCTTCCAGGCTATATTCTCTAATGATATATA
>JAYMFT010313491.1:0-10088 GCA_038088735.1 Panulirus argus | reverse complement strand
AAAAAAAAAAAAAAAAAAAAAAAAAAAAAAAAAAAAAAATATATATATATATATATATATATATATATATATATATCAACAGAAAATTGTTGCAAGGATATATGTGGCAAAATACGCACATGCAAACAGTAATCGGGATGATACAGCTACAGGGAAAGCATCCCTGCATAACACTGTCTCTTAATATAGCATGACGTGCAACTTTTTTTTTTATGTAACCCTCAACAGTTATGTTGGAATGACCTCACCATAGATGCTATCATCCCGATTCTTGTTTGTATATATTTCTTGGCACTTCCTCTCCGAGTGATCTTGCATATATTTCGTGCTTTTATCATTAATTTCAGTTATTTTATATTGACTGGAGGCATTATACTTCAACAGACTGGAAAGGAAATAAAAAGAAGACGAAGGCAGCGGAACCAGCGCCCAGACTGGCTACAGGTACTGGCTTTCCAGCCAGAGCACCGACCATCTCGCCAGTCCAGGTTGTGGGTACTTTCCCTCTCAGTTTCCAACCACGGCTGTCGGGCTGTGTTAGACTGATGACAAGAGGCACATCTCCTGGACGATAAGCTGTTGTTTCATGTTTAATCCAGCTGCATAGAATGAAGCGTTGCTGAGACATCGCTGGAGAAAATCAGGAAGATGGACCAACCGTTTCATGCTCTCGGCATATGCTGGTTAGGCATCATAGCGAATACTTCTATGTTTTTGGGTTTGTTTAATGGAGAAACTGTCGAACCCGTTGTAGCTTAAGTTTTTGTCTCTGTTGAGATTTTTGTATTTATATTTGTGTTACGCCCATGGAGTGTCATCACCACCCCTGGGTATACACTCTACCGGGTCTGAATATGTTAAACTGGTATCCCGTTTAAAAGGCGGGACACACCACACACTGGAGAAAGGATTGGTACGCGAGTCGGAAAGGTTGTGAACAGCTGTTCCAGGAGACACAGCCACACTTTCCTTTCGACACCTTTTGATATCGTCTACGTCCACAGTTGCCGCAAGGTGGCGTAGTTGGACTCCTACTATTTGTGTTACGCCGCGAACAACCCATTCCAAAAGAGTCCATCCTTCCTTTCCTACTGATTGCAGCGCAGCCTTCAACTGAAGCTGCAGGAAACTATGGAAAAGGGGTTCTAGGGGTTAAGTTATACTACTACTGCTACTACGACTACTGCTGCTACTAGTATTACTACTCCTACTACAGCTAATAATAATAATAATAATGATAATAATAATTCTAGTAATAGTGATAATAGTAATAATAATAATAATAATAATAATAATAATAATAATAATAATAACAATAATAATAATAAAGGTAATAATAATGATAGTGATGATGATTATGATAATAATAACCCACAAGGTTACTTGATCAAAGCTCCTGTGTGATATTGGAGTGGTGGCAGACGCCCGGCGGCAGTTAGGTTGGCTGTGTCTGTGGTGGTATTCATGGCGAGTGTTGAAATGATTTGCTGGGACGACACGTCGTGCTCGCGCTGCCGGAAACGACTTGATGGGCTGCAGAGGGATGGATACAGATCTACGCGGGAGCAGCGAGGGTGGGCGGTGATGGCGTGCGGGGCAGTGGCTGCGAGACGGCCTCGGACAGGCTGGCGTTTATGAACCATGAGCCATCGTCCGTCTGGCGAGATTCACTTTCGTTTTTTTTTTTGGGGGGGAACGAATATGATCCTGGGACTGGATGTCGGCCAGTGGGGCGCTTCCTGGCGGGTGGCGGGTGTGGGGGGGGGGAGAAGGAATAAGTGGGGAAGAGGGAAGAGGGGAGAGAGAGAGAGGAAATTCGTGAGGGGAGAGGAGAATGATAGCCGGATATTGGTAGCGTTGACGGGAGGTGTGGTGAGGAGGTAGGAAGAGGCGTTCCTACATTTCGTCCTCATCGTCGCCTTGCTCTCCGCTGGGTCAGGTCTCACCATCATTGACCTTTTATTACGTCATATGCTGAATGAATGATTCCGGGTCATCAGCAGGTAGCACGTCGAATAAGGCCGAGGTTGGGCATCGCGGACGGAGGCGTGGAATTCTAAGCACTGGGTGTTGCCACGGGTCTCCCCTCCCCCAGTTCATGATCTAATGGCAGAGTGTTGTGGAGTGTACTCCAGCGCGATGTCTTCGGTCGTGACGGCATGTGTGCAGAGCTCTCTCTCTCTCTCTCCTTACAGCAACCGAAGTCGGTCTGTCGAGTGCACTAGTACGAAGCTGTGTTGAATTTAGGAGCGAGGATATGCTCACCCAGGCGATGATGCAGGTGCCCTTCAGGGACCCCTCTCTGTAATCGGCCTGGAAACCACTCCTTCTATTCCTTCCAGGCAAGAAAAATGGCGTGAGGGTATACACGTCCCTAGATTTCTCTAACTGTGTGTACGCTTGGCAGTTACCTGTCTTGTCGTCTGTTTATCTGTTGATGACCCACGATTACCGCATTCCAGAGATGCCCCTCAAAAAACATGGCCGTGAGACTACGTGACCTTAAAGTTGCCCTGTGTCGACTGGAGGAGTCGGTACGAGGAATGAGCTTGCGGGGAATGATGATCCAGTGTCAGCATTTGTGCCACATGCCCTGGAAGACCCCACATTCTTACCGTGCTTCCCACAGCGCCTTCCTCAGATTATCAGTGACTGCAGCTTCCTGCACGACTCACCCAGCTGCCACCCTCCCTCCTACCGCAGGTGGTTCGACCTTGATATGCATATATAATGAGGTCTCTGTGGGACCTGATATCAACAGATCCTACAACTTAATCCCCGAAACCTCAGAACGTCAGACCAACTTGGCCGTCTCATCCTTCTTATCCCCCAAGGACTCATATGTGAACATGTGGATTGGCTGCACACGAACACGACTGGACACATCCTCCTCGCATATTCTGGTGGATCCTCGCAGGTCAGAGGTAAGAGTCGTGCGGTTTATGTTGTCTGCGGCGCCGACCACCTCATCCACACCACAGCAACAGGCCTCATTAATGGGTTCGACTCCGTCCGCTGTAAACTGTGTCGTGTTTTCATGACACTGGGGTACGTTGCACGACGCCGGGCTCGTGTTACAGTCTTCCCTCGTTCCGAATCAGCTTTTGCAACGCCATCGGGGGAGTGTGTCATGCAAACAGCCGTTCCTTCCGCCACTCACTTCCTGCTTCCATGAGCGTGTGGCAGTGCCCTAGATATCCAGTTTCAGCGGATTTCGTCATACGTTGGACGCAGGCGTCATGACCACGTTGGTGACCTTGTTAAAGTTGGCTTGTCTGCTTGTCCCAGGCCCTTTCGCCAGACGTGGAGTCGAGTGTAGAAATGCGAAGAGCTAAACCTCAAGAGAGAGAGAGAGAGAGAGAGAGATGGATGCTGCTAGACTCTGTAATAGTTGTGCAGTTTGATTTTCAATGACTACTTGTTGCTTGAGAAACACCGGCATGGGACGAACCGAAACTGTAACACTTACTTTAATACTGTAACGACCGCAATACGTCTTGTTTCACAGGTACGTCTAGCATGTTACAGGGTATTATGGCTCCGAGCATTTACCAGCGTTGGCTGTGCTCTGAACCTAATAGACAAGCGATTGTATCAAGACTAACACAACCTTATCTCGGAGGTTGTTAGCCTGATATGTGACGTGTTTCGTTCTGAAATGTGATAACGTCTGTACCGTTATCGTCGTTAATGTTTTGTAACGTGGCACTGTAACTGTACATCCTGTATTAGCTCTCCTTTACGACGCCTGTGCCATTAACTTTGTTCTCCCAATTCTCAAGGAACAGGGACCCCTCTAGAACCTTGGGCCCACTTGGGCCCGCCGTTCCCCCCCCCCCCCAACCCTGCCGTTCCGTTGTACTGTACCTAGTGTACGCATCAAGCCTACGTATGGCTGTGCCCCCTCACCCATGCTATCTCTGGCAAACCGTATAAGATCTTAAGGAGGCATGCGTGTCCCTGGGGTTTTCCTGACGTGCTGCCATGACCAAAGGGAGGGTCAGTGCGGGAAGCACTTTGCTGGTAACATACAGACAAGCAAAGGCTTTTAAGCTGAATGAATCCCGACGAAGCTTTGTTGAGTGCACCGCGTCGAGGCCCTGTTGAATGCAACCGACGTGTTCCGCTGTTCTGTCAAAGCTCCGTTGAGTGGATCCGACGTTGTTTCAGTTCAGTGGATCCGACGTTGTTTCTGTTAAGTGGATCCGACGTTGTTCTATTGAGTGCATCCGGCCCTAGGTATACACACCCCTTGATCCTCTCCCTCTCGTCTTGGCAGCGCGTCAGGAAACCCGAGCGATACGCGTCCCTCAAGTAACCTCTTCAGATCTTCATGTCATTAACCAACGAGGATAATGAGCATTATTTCCCAGCTTCAGTGACGCCAGTAAATGTTGACTGAACACACGTGGTGGTGTATATCTCGCTAATTTCTCCCAATCACTTGTTTGGCCGTGATTATTTTTCCCCGACTGCCTCCTCACCAGTTTCCATTTTTTGTGGAAGTTGTTTTATTTATGGGGTTCACTGGAACGTTTTCTTTCGGGATCGTCCAGAAATTCAGGTTCTCTCTCTCTCTCTTCTCTCTCTCTCTCTCTCTCTCTCTCTCTCTCTCTCTCTCTCTCTCTCTCTCTCTCATTTAACGTTCAGTAGATATCTACTCGGTGTTCTCATGTCCAAGGTCAGGCTCCTTGTGCTCAGAGGTGGCACCAGTTGTGCTCGGGGGTCGTACGCCGTCGTGTGCTGAGAGGTCGTACGTGCCGTCGCGTTCAAGGGTCTCGGTCGCGCCGTCGCGCTGCCCAAGGATATATTCCGTCGTGTTGCAGTGGTCGCATCGCCCTGTTAAAAGGGTCGCGCCCAACGGGTCGCATCACCCGTGTTCGCATGGTTCCTTCGTATCGCTGCGTGAGTGGAGGACCCCAAGGAACAGTGTGGGCTGTAGGAGGACAGGCGATATGGCCCTGTGGCCGGGATCGTGGTCTAAATACCTCTGGTTAAAATACATTGTACCGTTTCATCACCATTCCAGGCAACCGTCTCTTGACACCAGGGACCACTAGTGGCTCCTGTCTGGACCTGCGGTATGACCTAGGTATACCATTCTTGCTGATGAATGAGTCCATATATGCTGGTAATCCGAGTGTCGTTTAAGGTAGTAAGGTCGAATAAGGTGAGGTAAAGTCGTAAGGTAAGGTAAGGTAAGGTAAGGCAAGGCCGTTGGGTAAGATATAAGGGCAGTGTGTCATCGGTGTAATTGCTCATGTCGAGAAGTGGGCCCTGTCCTCTGCCATCACTCTGTCCTTTACAGTCCTCTCTCCCAACTCTCACCCCCCCCCCCCCACACTTCCTCCTCCTCCTCTCCCAACTCTCGCCGTCCCCTCTCTCACCCCTCATCACCTCCCCTCCTCCTCTCTCCCAGTCGTTACCGTCCCCCATCCCCTCCCCTCGTTCCCTGGGGGAGGGGAAAGGAAGGAGTTGGACAGGTGAACGTACAGCTGAGGGAAACAGATGAGAGTCACAGAGTGATGTCTCGTGTTGCTTTTACTGAGGCGTTATGGATGGAGAGCTTGCTGGAAACGTGTCTTTATTTATATACTCCCGGCGGACTAGGTGTGTGTGTGTGTGTGTGTGTGTGTGTGTGTGTGTGTGTGTGTAGTTACCTTGTTTGTTGGTTTATGAAGAAATTAGCTAATCTAAGAATAATTCTCTTTTGTGTATCGATGGATGACCAGAGGATTCGTGGGGACCGAGCGTGTCTTATATCACTGCTGTTGTCGAGGTCTTGAGTACGTCTGTGTTTTGTGTCGGTGTCGTCTTCAGTTTCTGCCGTGTCTTTGGTGCTGCTTCCCTTAAGTTAATAACGCCTGGTTACATCCTAAGTCGATCTTGATCTTCGGTATTTTTGAAGTCAGGGGTATTCCTTATCCTTGGGGAATCGTGGAGTACTATTTCGTACCTTCTGTAGCTTAAGGGGACGTGGTATGGAGGCGAGGTGTTTATGGGTATCAGGGAGAAAGTCAGTATGGGAAGCGTCATAACCTTTTGCAGCGGAATATACGCCTGAATGGCTACGTGCTCACTGGGGCTGCCGTACCTTGTGTGCTTCTTCTGGTGACGTGGTGATGTGGCCCGGGGATTTCACAGCTGTTTTAGAGCGTCATCCGGTTGCATAGCGCCACTTCGGTGCTTTTGTTTCGTATTCCTTTTGATTTTTCAGTGTTTTTTCGAAGCGTTTGAGTCTTGACGCCTCTGGCTGTACGAGATGGCTGTGTTCAGGGCGTGTTCTTTAGGGAATACCATTTGGGTGGAGTCAACAAGCGTAAAAGATGGCCATGGTCACGTTCCCCACAGCTGAGGTAACGTCTGCCGTGCAAGTTACGAATGGCGGTGGCAACAGGACGCTACCCCGCGGGCACCCCACTTGGTAAAGGAAGCGTTTCGTAACGGTGATTGTGGCGGTCCGGTGGATGAGGAAATTGCACAGTAGTTAGTCTCTCTTCTCTCTGATTCCTGGCAAGCCTAACTGTGGCAGGTTATTCCGTTCACCGCTCGTCGTCGCCGTGTCGGAGGCTTTGCTCGTGTGTCTTTGTTTGAGTGTGCAGTTCAATGCCAGGCGCCTGGTAACTGCTGGGTTTTGCTTCCGCAACGATCGCGATTGCAGAGGTGTCGCTTCCTGCCCTCTGGAACCCATTTTGAGTCTGGTTAAAGAGGCTGTTGTGCTCTGCCTGCCATGGGACTCCGAGGTTCATAATTCTCTCAAAATATTTCCCCCTGGTCCTGTAAGGGAAATGGGTCAGCTGTTGTTGGAATCAGTGTAGCGTCTGGTATTCCTAGTCTTCATATCGTAGTTATCATGGCTTCCGTAAATCCCACGGGAGAGTAAATACTTTGGATGATGAGAGGGTTCCTGTCCATTTGTCTCTTTCCCGGGCCTGTCTGTCCTCCTGGTCTGTGGGACGGCTGTTGGGGGTCTGGGCCCGTCAGTGCTCACTGAGGGGCAGGTGTTGTGGTGTCGTGCTGGTCTCCCCCCCTCAGGTGTGCCAGCCGGTCGAGAGCTTGTTTCTCCACCCCCAGTGCCACTCCTTCCCTGCACCCTCTCCCAGCTCTCACTGCCAGCCCACTCACGCTCTCCCAGCCCTCACCACTCCTCTATCTCAGCCCTTACTGACCTCTCTTCAAACAGCCCTCATTCATCCCCCCTTCTCCTAGCCCTCACTTTCGCCCCATCTCTCAGCCCTTGCCGCTTTCCCTTTTCTCGGCCCTTACTGTCTCCCTCTCCCACCCGTCACCGTCCCCTTCTCCCAGCCCTCAGCGCCCCTCCCTCCTCTCCCAGCAGGGAAGACGGACACGGCTCGTTTCGGTTTACAGGACCGGAAGTCATGGCTGAGGTTCATCATATCGATGTGTCCAGTTCACGCGGCGCCCGCCACGGCCGCGTGCGCCACCTCACGGTGCCTCCTAATCTTCCTCAAAATATGTTTAGTCCAGATTTTAATTGGCTCGATCACCCTCCCAGAGAACCCATTATTATGCACGATACAAAAGCCGCTCTTGCTGCAAGAGTTAGAAAAGATCAGCATCATTATGGGGCCCAGACGCAGAACAGAATCGGTCATAAAGCCTCGTTCATGAGAAACAATGTTGTGTTGATTCCTTTCCTTGGGAAACGATGATGATAATTTTGGCAGCGAGAGAGGACGGTCACCATGATTGTCATATGGTAAAGCCTGTAGGGCTTCTTATGATAGTATGGTGCCACTTGGTGTGTGGGGCTTATTGCACAATACTACTTCTGTTTCTTACTGATGTGAGCGACTTAGATGGATGTGTAGACGGGTATTTAGGTGGTATTAATCTGGTATATAAGTGGCAGGCAGGTTAGTAGATGGTACCAGTCTAGTATGTATGTGGATGGCAGGTATGGAAGTGGTATGACAGGCAATATAGTCCAGTAATCAAGTCATACATTTAAGTGGGAGTCACGAATATGGGCTCATACTCTAAGCATGTTAATTTGTGTTTAAAAAGTTTTCGTAGGATGGGAGTTGAGTGATACATTAGCATTGTTAAACTCTCTTTAAGTGTGGGTCGTTGTTGGTGAGGTAATGAAGAGGTCAGGTGAGGGTGCATCCTTAAAACCCCCCCATCCCCTACCCCTCTCCACCAGCCCTTCTCATCTCAAGACTCCTTCACCTCTGGAGTGAACGCGCCACAGGTGGGGCCCAGAGACAGCCCCATCCCCCTGGGACGTACGTCCGCCCAGGTAAACTCCGGGTGGTGTAGTGGTCGATGGGAGCTGCCTCCCGCCTGGCCCTCCGTGCTAGATCTAGAGGACGTTGAGGAAAGTTTGGACGATACAAGATGTAGAAAAGGTCAAGTGATTTACCGTTAAGGTACGGGATACCGCCACAGAGTTACTAGTAATGCCAACCAAGTCACGTGTCTGCACTGGTGCTATATGCTACTGTCACGTTCTCTGTCGCAGCCTATGAGGAACCCGAGACTTCCGTGGCTCTCGCTGACATTGCTAAAGCCTTCGGTCTAGTCAGTCATAATATGATTATCAACAAAGCTCTCAGGTTTTGCCTGGCAGATTTAGCGTCATCAGGTTGTCCAGTTGCGGGGGGTCATCTCTTTGCCTTCTGGTTCCTTCACATGGTGTCTCTTACAGACCACGGAAGAGGTAGCCCTGAGTCTCCTCATCCTTATAAACGATGCCGTGATGGACGCACCTACTCGATGGAAGTGCGTCGACGGCTCTGCCATAGGTATCTCACGCCTGTGTCGCACTCCAGGCCATCCTTAGATTACCAGAGATGGACGGCTGCCGACCACGTCACCGGTGGCTAAGCAGACCAAGACTGTAGTTATACACATTAGTCTTGCTTCCATCTCTACCCATACCCCCTGCCGTCTCAATAGCCCTCCTCCCCCAGCACCTTCCAGATTCACCGTTCCAGGAAATTTGTAGGCGTAACTTTGGACGATAAACTAATCGATAAGGAATACGTCAGCTGCGTCGTCATATACGCGACCTATCGTCTCCGCGCCCTTCGTCGACTCGAGACGCTTCGACTCCCTACGCCTTTAGAACTCAAAAACATCTGCACAACTTTCATTCTCCCCAAACCTGCCAACGTCTTTCCTGTCTGGTGTTCCCCTTAATCCACCACGCAACAGGGGCTACCGTGAAGGGTGCAGAAAAGGGCCCGCAAGATCATCCATAGACGCTCCAACACCATCAGTCAAAATTGATTTTCCCATTTTTTGCCTCAAGAGGAGCTAATTCATTGTACTCTCCTACCCACCCTGCGGGCGGTGGCGCAAAAGTGGATGCAGAGTGCACAAACGCCCCAGGGACTGGGCCTCTGTGATTACATAATGAGAAAAGTGTTAGATGGAGATGCTAAGCAAAGTTTCCGCGGGGGCTATGTAGGCCTCACGGCTGCGGCTTCCAATAGCTTGGTCGACCAGCTACCCAGTCCAGCAGCAGCTTGGGCCCAGCCCGGCCTGTGGGGGTGAAGACCCCCGAAGACTCCACATGTTATCCTCCACGAGGTCCTCCCGACCCCTTCAGTGGGTCACCTGGACCTCATCCAACGTTCGAGAATAAGCTACTGCAACCCATCCACCTGAGATCCCTCGTCCCCATGTTGCTGTTTTGCGCTAAAACTACGTCGAGCCCTCCCGAGCGCGCACAAACCACCACAGGAACAGCCCCATCCAAATTATTACAAGCTTTTTATATAATTTAGAGATTATATTAAACCTTCCATCCTATTACTGTAACATCCAATCTTTCTTGGAAACCCCACAGTATGGGAATAGCTAAGTCTGCCTCTAAGAAGCTGGGTGTCCTGTTTAGATGTCGTAACTTTTTCTCTTCTGAGCAGTTGCTCCGTTTATACAATGGACTGATTCGTCCTCGTATGGAGTACTGCTTTCACATTTAGGGTGGTTCTAGCTCTGTTTCCTTACTTGACAGAGTTGAGTCGAAAGCAATCCGACTTACAAACTGTCCCAGGCTAACTTCCAAACTTGACCCTCTTGCTCTACGCCGCAATGTTGGTTCACTTTCCCTTTTCTAT
>JAYMFT010313480.1:0-10088 GCA_038088735.1 Panulirus argus | reverse complement strand
GCAAATTTATTGTGCACCCCATACTCATCCTGTGAGCGGTAGCGCAAAAGGATTACAGGGGTCACAAAGGGTCTTAGACCCCAGTGGGTTGATATTACATGCATAACATATTTACAGTTTCATACAGTGGGTTGATATTACATGCATAACATAGTTACAGTTTCATATGTTAAGTTCTACCTACTAGATGCTATATTTTGTCATTAACAATAAGGTGTTGTGACATTTCTTGCAGGGTTTGTTTAGATCTATCCCTAAACGGCTCTTTTTTCACATTCTAAGACAGTGTTCTAGCTTGCGTCCAAATCATTGTTCACAGCTCTGGCGCTTCCTGTCTCGGAGCGCATTTCCCACGTTAAAAAAAAAAAAAAAAAAAAGAATGATCTTTAAGGAATCTCGTGTATAAGAACAAAACTTAGATGTTTGTTACACGCAACGCCGCGGAATATTGAAGTTAGTAAGAGCAGATCTGAGGGAGAGGCAGTAAGTGACCAACATCCTCTACAGTCAAGTGCCGCAGTACGCACATCCAGAGGGGCGGATGACGTGTCATCCACGACCCACGCTTGGAGGGCTGGTGGATGCTGTTGCTGCAGACAATTGTCGCTGTTCGTAAATCACTGTTTGATGCCGTTGCGCTGTAGTATGTGTGCAGTCTTGGGTTCATTACGTAAACTTGCGAGACGCACTGGTTTCTGTCGCTGCCTCCGTTGAAATTGTGTCCTTGATCGCTGTATAGTCACTGTGGGCTGTGGGTACTGTTTTTGGTGCTGCCGTTGCTGTGTGTAAAATCACTGTTGGTCGTCATATGGTGTTTCCGTGAATTAATTTCACTAAACTAGAAGAGACGGGCGAGAGGTGTATGCTGTTGGATTTAAAGGATACCAATAGCTAAAGACCATTAAGTACTTAACGTCAAATATACGAATTACATTAACAAAATATCGTATATGTAGGTCCTGCCTGACAATGTTTCCAGGGAAGAGCTGTTGCCAACGGCCGGCACAGTCATCCCAAGTGGCTCCATACTTGACTCACCTAGATAGGCCCACGGACATCTTATAAAAAAGTAAAGCAGTTCGTACACTCTACGTACATATAGACCGAAACAAAAGTGGGTAGAAAGTGTGGAAGTATGCAAAGTACACCCACAACCTCTCGATAATACAGGGAATATGTGATATATTTTATGTTGGGCAGACTGGTAAGGATCATTCTGTTAGACTTAAGCAATATTAGTATGAGAACAGGACAAGAATCAAATGCCTTGTTTAATCATGTTAAAAATTATGATCACTGTTTTGATTGGAGTAATGCCATCCCAGTTAACTTTAACTCCTTTTAAATCACGAGAAATATTGAATTTTCTATCATCAAATACACAAAGAATTGTAACATTAATATTAGAGAAGGTCTATACAAACTGGATGTTTTATTGTAGATAAAATTTGTAAACAGTTCTCTTTCTTGTCCACATGATAAATTTTATGATACGCAGTTGCCAGACTTGAACACACCCAACCTCCATTCAGGTAGCCATTGTTTACCAAAATGGCGTCCTAACTACGTCTCTTCCTTGTATTATCAACTGACTGTTATATTTCTCTTTCTTGTATCTCCCCTGATGATGTGATCATTACACGAAAGTGCACTTATGAACTTATCGTGTTTCATTTCCCCGTATATCAGAAGGAATTTACTGGATCACGCACTTATTTCGTGTACGATTAACAGGTAAGCTGTAATCAAACACACCAACTGATGTAGACGATGTAACGCCTGAATTCTAATAAAAATTTCTAATTACATTTCAGTCTAAGCCATCATGATACGCACGCACTGATAACAATCTCAAAGTTCATTATTAATTCACTGCAAATAACTGATGGTCGTGATTGCCGAAGAGAGAGAGAGAGAGAGAGAGAGAGAGAGAGAGAGAGCATATGTACCGAGCTTGAGGACGCTGGTACTAACCACCCTAAATGTTGTGAAACTTCGTTGACCTCCGGGTTGTACAGAGTGCATGTACGTGGGCTTCCGCGTAGCGATGTGTTCCCCCGTCCATTGATTATCAGTGTTGGCTTGGGGTTAATAACAGAGGTTTGTTTGTCATTCTGGTAGTACCTTTCATGTTCGTCGTCTTCATTACAATTCGTTGTTCTTGAGCACAGAACGGACATATGCAAGAAAATGCAAATCTGATTTGACTATAAACGATCGCAAGTTCTGTATACCTAGTGACAGCACTAGGATCCCGATTCCTCTATCAAGGAATAAAGTATTGAAACTGAACTGAACTGATCCGTCTTAATAACCTTCCGTTTCACCAACATGTCTTAATAACTTTTACCGTTTGAATTTTGTATTTCTAAATGCAATAGTTACTCCTAAAATTGGCACGTTTTCTTTGGTCCTCAGAAGTTTTCGTTATGAGGAAGAAAATTGCCTTCCGTAATGCGATGCTGTGGTTTGATCATCCTGAATTAAATGTTTTTCAAGAGCCAATAAAAGCACTAAAAATGAGCCACTTAGCATATTACAGACCGTTATAAATGTCACATTTTTTTTCTAAGTATCACTTCAATAAAAATCTAGTTGGGATGATGCAATTCATGACATAATTCATCACACATCCACATAGAGTCTAGGCAGGCCACCTAGGCATGCCGCTACAGTTACATAGGGTCTGCCCTGTGTCAGTAACAGCATACCGAGCGCACATACACTCACACCCCGATCTGTGCCTGTAATGGCACACCCGAGAACGGTCTTCCACTTGAAAAAAGATATCCCGTGCCAACTTATAGTCTTTCGTATCTCGCTAACCACACAGTTCCTCGATGAAACTGTATTACTCCACCTCGTCAACTGACAATGATGACAACTTCAACGATGACATTTCCTTCGCTGTGTACCCACCTGCACAAGCAAAGGGGGAAAGTCCTTTAACACGTCTGGTCTCTCTCCCAGTGTTCAGTGCCCGCCCCCAGATGTACTACCCCCCCTCCCACAAAGCCAATGCCCCCTACCACTCACGGCCCCTCCTATACCCCATCATGTTCAGCGAGACGGCGCCAGGAAACATACGAAGAAAGGCCACAAATCCGCTCACACTCAGTCTCTAGCTGTCTTGTGTAATGCACCGAAACCACCACAGCTCGTTATACACATCCAGGCCCCCACAGACCTTTCCATGGTTTACCCCGGACGCTTCACATGCCCTGGTTCAATCTAATGAGATGGCCTTGATTAGGATTTTCAAGAAAAAAATACAAAAGCCATAAGAAATGTTTATCTAAATTCATTTATCCGACAATCCCAGGTTCAGTTAACTCAGATCTGGACATTAGCTAGTCTTGGTCTAGAAATGATATAAGAAAGATTCCCCTTCGCTCGTTTTCATAATTGGTTGAGAGAGAGAGAGAGAGAGAGAGAGAGAGAGAGAGAGAGAGAGAGAGAGAGAGAGAGAGGGGGGAAGCGGGAGAGGGGGGGAGGTGAAGTAGGCAAGTGTGGCAGTGGCTGGGAATGAGTCAGTGAGCGACGCGACGCTGCCTCTCTGTTCCCCCGGAACCTTGGACAAGACCAGATACTCATGGACACAGTGGACACGTACGTACGTTAGAGAAGAGGTTGAAGGTTATGCTCAGAGATGTGCCGATAGGCTAGACAAGGTGTGTGTGTGTGTGTGTGTGTGTGTGTACCATTATTATAGCACGGGTCTGGTGTGCGCGTTCGTGACCGGGGTGCCATTACTGGCATCGGACGGCCCATGTGTAGCGCGCTCTTATTAGGTGTTGTGCAAAATGTGACGAGCTGATTCATCCTAAAGAAATTCGATTCATGAATATAAGGCGTACGAAGGAAAGACTCCGCAAGATCATTTGCATATGCCAATGTCATAATTCTCATGATGGCATGCTTGCTTGTCCAAAGTGGATAATAATAATAATAATAATAATAATAATAATAATTTTTATCATTATTATTAGTATTATCATTATTATCATTATAACAGTAACAATCACATGCAAGTAAAGACTAACAATATGGAGGAATAATAATGATAATAATAATAATAATAATAATAATAATAATAATAATAATAATAATAATAATGGGGCTATAGGAAAGAAGATGTGTAACATTCTGATGAGGACTGATGACGTTTACAGTGGTTGGGATGGAGGTGAAATAAGTCCAGTGATCTAGGAAAACTCTGTTCATACCAAATCAATACTTCCTTTACGTCAGCAGAATAAAAACTAGTAAGGCAGGCCTGCATCTGGTAATCCCTTGGTACACACAGAGCTGTGGTGATGTTCATGGTCTGAGCTGGCCCCCCGACGGTTCTAAGAACGTCTCAGTGCCTAACACTGAGGACGAAAGATAGATGTACGTCATGGTAAAATGACCTAAATGATATTTGCTTTGTGTAGGACGAAAGAATGAATACTGGACGGTGAACCAGCGGAAGGGGGAAACAAACAAAAAAAAAAAAAAGAATGGAAACTTGGACTGTTGGATTGGACTCAAGCAATACGAAAGATGGATTAAAATTGTGAGGAGTGACAAGAGCTGATCGTGGAGTTGGTTGCAAGTGGTCTAGAAACTGAAAGACACAGAAAGGATTTTGAGACTGAATTATCCAAAAAGTGTTTGTGTGAATGGAAGCGAGACTGAGAGAGGTTAAGAGTCGAGAGATGAAAGGAGAGAATCGCGTGTCTGTGATAAATGTTTAGAGCACTTTCCCTAGCGTTTCTATAACGATGAAGGTATCCCTGTAAATGAGCAAATAGAACACTAAACGAATCTTCCCACTACCAGCTATTCAGCTCTAAACCACGAGTGATTCACATTCATAATATGTAACTTCTTGCCTCGCTATCCACTCAACATGTACCTAGAACAGGCAGACACTCACAACGGAAGCGGTGTCTCCTGCTCTTGTCAAAATTCCCCACATGACACGTCAACATCATAAACTGTATTTCCAACGTGTTAACAAGAGAAGCAGTTAGCCTCTTGACTTAGTAAGATTTATCATCCTGAAAAATATGGATTGCCATGACTTTACGCAGCCTATCACTCACGCTGTACTAAACCTGCGAAGGAACACGGGCAGACCGAACTGACGTTTGGATTAACTATTATAAGTGTGATTTCTACACACTACTGTCAAGTATAAGAGCTCTGAGATATACCCTTATATCAAAATCTCTATGAGTTTCTCTGGACTCTAGAGAATCAGAAGCGTAGCAATCATTCATACCGTAAAAGAGACAGAAACAGCTCTAACGAATTTCGGAAGACCGTTGGGTCACGCATGAGTCAAGGGAGAAGTAGCCCACTTTGGGTCGACCAATCAAAAACGCCGAAAATTTCATGACAATCGCCATAACGTATTTTATAGAGCTTACTCCATTTGTAACCAATAAATCAATCGTGTGATTTGGATCATGGCTTATTGACCTTTAGCTATTAATAGCTTTCAAGCCCAGCAACATACTGGAATGCTCCCCATCAAAGTTATACCAACCAAGCCCTTGGTAGTTCAGCTTCAGGCAGCTTTCTAATACTTTACCAACTTAAAGTGATTTACCGGCGTGTCGTTTACGTCCTCTCAAGTCTGACGTTACAGACTTTCAGACAGCCTCTGAGTCCCCATTTTAAATCGGACAGTTTAACGGAGATAATGTATAAAACAACCATTGCCTAATCCTAGCCACTGGGGAAATATTTGAAGCAGCTCAACGCCTTGAATAACTCCACCACTGAACTAGTAATAGCCATGGCAAGGTTACGAACACAGCGGCGTTGTTGTAATGGAAGGGGAAATCCCGACATGTGGCGTAGTCCATGCCATGAGAACACAGAGAGATTTCACCAACATTAGCAAGATATAATGAGGAGAGATGGCACTGTCTATCCCAGAGAGGTAAAGCTGAGAGAGGGGCGCGGAAACACGTTAAACAACAACATCAACAATACTGTATTGGATAGGATTCACAATGTGAGGTAACAGAGGGCAATGAGCTACTGGAGGTGCAGTATTATCGCAAGGAAGATGTAAAGTACTAAGGTTGGTCGAGTAATACGAGGCAAACTTGGCGGGGGGCCTTAGATGGTGGTGATGCTAGGCGTCAGATGAAGCAAGAGTACATGGGGGAAGTGCGTGGACGCCGAGTCGACGTGGAGCTCCTGTAGGAAGCGTGGAGGTCCCACCGAGACCTGCCGAAGGGTGGACGTAGGAGATGAGGCACCACGGTGAAACCTTGCCTGGAAGATGAAAACGTCAGGAGTCACGTTGGGACATCTACTGACGGAGATGCCAAAGGGAGGCTTGAGTCTGATTTCCAGGACTTTAGTTACTGGCTGGAGTGGTGCCCTTTTTGTCTGGTGGTAAGTCAACTGCATGACTGACTAGCTGCAGTGATACCCAGGTATCTAAGAGACGGTGATGTCAGGTCTGTGAGGGGTAGCTATTCTTAAAGGGAATTAGAGACGTCGAAGCCGAATGTCGTAAGCTTCAGACCTTCTCTAGTAGACTTGAGGTTAAGTCCGTAAGAATAGCGCTTCTTATGGAAAGTGTCAGGTCATCTGTAATCACAGAAGCAGCGTTTGGGTTGCTACCGCCAACATGGAGTGTGGGGGTGAGGGACTAATACTGAAGCTGCATATGTACAGGATGGGCAACCAGACACATTCTTCCGGGGATTATTAGGTCATGTGAGGTCACAGGTTTGTCACCCAGTCAATAACGACGCCATCAAGATGACCTTGGGTCACCACACGAATCTACGGCGGCTTCCAAAAGATTGGTGTCGTGAAATTAGGAATCTAGTAGATTTCTTAAGCTTTTCGTGTCTCCCCAGAGTCCTAATGGAGTCCTTGTAATCTCTCTAACATCCTGCGAAAGCCATTCTTAGCTCATGATTTAAAAGTTTTCCGTTTAAGTCAGGCTAAGGCGCCACAGCGGCAGCCGTTAGCCGAAGTATAAGCAATGCTCAAGCAAGGCAACAGCTGTAATTACTGCCAGAGTCTTCCACTGATGTGAGACGACGACACGACAGTCAATAACACGTAGAACATAAATCTTAAGTTTCTGGTTGTTTACAAATTACCTGCTGCATTCTGACACGATTGTGTAACTATGTATTACAAGGTTTTCAGCGTATATATATATATTCTTGGTGAAATAGAAATTTGTCAATTTTCAGAATCCCCTCCTCCACAGGGAGCGTGATATCATGGTGTAACGCCAGCAAGCACTCATTTCTTTTTCATTTTTTTTATGTTAACAGATAGATAGGCTATGATGCGTACCATAAAATCTATAAGGGCAACTTATATTACATTGCCCATTGGTCAGGATGCTCTAACCTGGATTTAAGGACATAAGGAAAGAGGACACTGCAAGACGTCTATTGGCCCATGCTAGGCAGGTCCCGAGTCTGTCCACCCTACAACCAACCAACTGATCCTATTAACACATCCAACCTTCATTTAAAGCAACCTAAAAACCTAGCTTCCACTGCTGTACATGTAACTGGATATGTACGGATACAAAAGTGAATAAGTTGTGGAAGCTGGTTACTGGTTCTGAATTATCTGGAAATGGGATGCTGGCAGTTCTCTCTTTTTTTCTCTCTCTTTCTCTCTCAAAGCAAAATAGAGCGATTGGTTAGAGCATCATTGTGTTCTGCAAGCGAAAATGCTCCCAAATGCACTTTAGCCTACTGACTTCCTTACCCCACAGTGAATACAAAACAGGCATTTCGATTCAGCAACTGGTCAATAACGAAGTGGGTCAAAGTACGTTTGGGCGCATTTTGACTGCTAGCAGAACAAATAATGTACGTCGAAAATCTTATTGGCCAGGCGCTGATGCGGAATGTCAATGTAAGTAAGAAGGGAATCCCGAACCAGAAGATGAAAATACAAAGCTGCTACAGCAGGATGTTTAGACACGAGTGTCATATACTCCCCACACTCGCAGATAAATAACATTGATGGTGAAAAACACATTTCAGAATCACCAAACAATAATAGGAAAACATATGAATGGTTTTCAAGGAGTAAGACTAGAAAAGGTGAAACACTATATAAATATAAAGTAAGTCTACGCAAATGTTCCTTCTTAAAAGAAAGGAAAACGCATTAAAAATTATTTTATGATGAGGCCCGCATGTACTGCTGTTTTGATTAAAGTGATTTACACACAGAGGAAAGATCGTAGAATCTGGAAGCACCATCTAACCTTCTGTATGCTTGTAACATTAAAAAAAATGCCAGGTATAAACTGCTGTAATATCAAAGCGAGTTAACAGTCAAAGAAAACGTAACTTACATTTTCTCATAACGATTAGAATCTTTTTGTGGAAGACTTTGCTATAAATTCGCAATATTCTGATCACTGTTTCTCCATGGGTCATACGCATAGTGAGAGTGTAATTGTGGTCTAAGAATAATAATCTCAAGCAACTGATGAAGGTGGTAAAGATATATTTCAGTTGCTTTGTGTAAATTGACGTTGACGGAGTTATGAGAGACCTGAAGCTAAGACAACCAACCAACCTTGCATATAATTACGATTTGTGTTACGGGCAGAAAGTTTGAAACTTGAGTTGCCTCGTCTCTTACCTTGTATCTGTGTGCCATGTCTTTACTCCTATGTATATGTATGCACACACACACGCAACACACACACACACACACACAACATCATAAGCCAGGTTACTGTTTATCGACCAGCCAGAGGATAGGATGAACACTTGATCAGGGTGTGTGGATCTACAAGTAACACCAGGGCCTTTCCCCTCAGAAAAAAATATCGTAAATGTGTATAACTGTATATATAAATATGTATGTATTTGTATTCATTCGGATAAAAGGAAGGTACCAACCTGACAGGAACACAAAGACCTGACAGGGTTCCACAAAATATAAATCTAATCACACGATTATTTTAGTTACCTGGATCCACACCCAACAAGGTCGTCTGCCTGCCTTCTCTACACCTCCTTTTTTCCTAATTTTCTCTCTTGCTATCCCAACTCAGTTCATCACCTTCCCTCAGCCATTACTAATACTACTACTATTGGTGCATCCTTCG
The DNA here is from genome assembly GCA_038088735.1 of Panulirus argus. Classification (NCBI taxonomy): domain Eukaryota; kingdom Metazoa; phylum Arthropoda; class Malacostraca; order Decapoda; family Palinuridae; genus Panulirus; species Panulirus argus. The sequence continues at coordinate 976 of JAYMFT010313480.1, read as the reverse complement.
TATATCACAAAGACCGTGTACACGCAGTGAAGAGCGTGTATGATCTTAGCATCATGTTGAATATCAAAAGGTGTTCGAGTTTTCCGGCCGGTGCTTATCTATAAAGTGACGCTGATGGCGTCAATAGCGCCTACAGCATAAATAACCAGCCAACCAGTTTGGCACAGTCAATGTTAGGGAGACATTCTTTAATTTCACAGAAGCACAAGAAATGTAACGGAACTTTTAGCCAAAGAGATCCGTGATGTATCACTTAAGGAGCCGCTGACCGACGCAATTCACGGGCCGCCGGGGTCAAGCGCATGGGTTCGAATCCTAATTGCGGCAGTCAACCAATCTGTTCAGCCTCCATTTGGTGTTTGTCGATCATACTTAATTATACTTGATCGCTGTTTCCCGCGTTAGCGAGGTAGCGCCAGGAAACGTTAATTAGACGGCCTTGATAAAGGCATTCAGTGCCGTCCCACCTTCCATAAAGGTTTGCGTACAACACGTCGCTTCACCACTTACTTAATCATTTCAGTGCCGTCACGGCTCGACCCTGCTCCCTGCATCCCAAAATGGCATCTCAGTTCCCCTTCCCCCCCAACACACACACACACACACACACACACACACACACACACACACACACATACACACACACACACAACACAAACACACACACACTCTAGCGCCTCTCAGTAGACACTGCTGCACAGTGCACACACTCACACACTGATGTATCAAAACAGAGCCCCACAACCAAACCCTCGAGGATTCCTTGGAAATCGTACGATGATGGCCACTAAACCCCCTGGCAACATTTAATTATATCCATAGTTTGGCTAATGATTTCGAGTGAACTAAAGAATGGTTCATCTCTTAACTCGGTCCAACAAGTCTCCTGGACTATTCTTCTGCGTAAATGTGAGCTGATCCTCTTTCTTCTCTCCGTCCGGTCTAATATGCCAAACGAACTAGGGAAGAAATTTTC